>WOCE01000067.1:0-126746 GCA_009771035.1 Lupinus albus
GGAATTGTGTTTGGCCGAGGTTAAGCTTTGTTGGCTATGGAGTTTTTTTGGTTAGGATAAAAGAAGATGATGAAGATTGAAAGGATGAAGGCTCCACAAACATGAGTGTTTGATAAGCCTAAAGAGGTTCGCCACAAACAAGGTTGTTTGATAAGAACTATAAACTTGGTTCAACCAAGAACTTAGGAGAAAAAGTCACTAATATGTTTTGCATAAAAATCAACTTAACTTTTATTCATCCTCTTGAAGAGTACATATAGATGGCTAGTTTCCTAAGGCTTCTGAATTTCAATGAGCCTTTACAAGTGTTTTGAATTTCAAATTCATACAATTAAGACTACAAAATTAAGTGCATTATTTGGCCATAAAACATTAGACTTAATACAAGCTAAAAATAAGGAGAGCTTGTCTCCACGTGGGGCTTGCAATCTGAATGCCTTGGATGAATGTAGACACCTTATTCAAATGCTACTTAAAGTCTTTCCAAGCTTCTTGCCTTTATCTTGAAGCCTTGGTTTAATGTCTCCTACTTTTTAGCTCATGTGTGTATAAATCATTGAAAGCCGTGGAGGATACTTTGGAGGCCTTTAACTCATGGTTTGAATTTGAATTCTCCATGTGTTTATTTGCCTTGGCCGTGTGTTGCATGAGTTAAGCCATGGGCTGAAATTGGGGGATTGTTGTCCCTCTTCATTAACACCATAAAACCATGGCTGATTTTTAGGCTTTGGTATTCAAGTCCTTGAGCACGTGTATCATGGCTGAGCTTTTAAGGTGTCAATTCAAATTCAAACTCATAATAACTAATAATAAATTCTGGGCAGAAAATGAGCTAGGCTGGCCTTGATGGCCTGGGCGAGAATCAAGGCGCCTGGCTGGCCCTTCCTTGGTGCAGGCTGGCCAGGTCAGCTTCTCCTCTGATCCTGCGTGGCTTGGCCTGGGCCATGTGATTCCTACATGAGCAAAATTCAAAGCCAATGAGAATAATTTAATGCAAGTATTAAATAAAGCTTGTGGATTTTAAACCACTTATTTAAAACATAAAAATTAACATCCAAGGTCTTAAATTTCCCTTGCTTGGCCGTGGCCTACAAGGGGAGTGTCCTCTAAGATGAGGCAAGTTATTGGCCTTGTGGTGTCACTTGGCCCAATGGCTGCTTGGATGTTTAGTACTAGTTGGCCCAATGTGTCTTGGGCCTTCTTAGCCCTGGCCCGAGTTACGGCTCCTCCTAGGCCCACTAAGTCATCTAGGTTGATGGGCCTTGGTGGGTTGCTATCATTTTGTAAGCCACATGGCATAATTAGGCTAAGTCAATCTTTTTCTTTTGCAATTTATTTCCCTATATATATGTGATGAAACACATGGAATAAAAGAGTTTGAGTTTGAGTTTTTATTTGGATTAAATTCCTTGTTAGTGAGTATTCTCCTAGCTTCTTGGCTGAGCCAAGGTTTTGTTCTTATCAAGAATTCCATTCTTGTGGCGAACTTCGCAGGCTTATCAAACACATTGTGTTTGTGGCGCCATCACCCTTCATACCCCCGCCCATCTTCCTAAAAACACTTAACCAAATAATCAAACCACCCACATTACAATTCCATACACGTCCCACCATACAAATTTCCCAAACATAGCCCACAATTTCGTTTATTTTTTTCCAACACCAAGAATTCAACAATCAAGAATTCACAAGTAAAGCAAGAAACAAGTCAGAGAAAGGCAAAGTACACAAAAAAGAGGCTTTCAAACAACAAGACACGATCCTTACAACAAATCAAATCAAAGTTTGATAACAAAAGGCAACCACCTTTAATTGAAAGCCACCATGTCAAATCCAGAGAATCAAAGTCCACCCTTGTCCCCAAGGACTGCAGCACTCTATGCCACCCTTGGGGCTTGGGCCTGTTTGGGCTTAGTCCTGAAACACTTAGCACACAATTGCTTTCTTCTATACAATTTATTCAAAAGAAAATAAATAACTTAACTTTAAATAACAATAATTAAATTATCCTAGTTTAATGCTGAATTAATAAATCCTAAGCTACTCATGAGATATAATTCTCATTTATTGAAACAATGGAGGAATTTGAAACAATGGAACCCAACCCAGACCCATCAAAGATTTTCCAACCATGTCTTGAAAGCCCAATAAATTCCGAATATATGTGTTTCAAGAATAGATTAGGAAATGGTTGGCCTTTGCATAATAATGATCAACAACTTAGTCAATGGAATTATCCTAAGTCTAGGGGGAACGAGTGGAATGAACCCATTGAGAACAGGAAGCCTACCTCAACCTTGTTAGTAAAACCCAATATAAGTTGCTTAGATAGGAATTTTCATTGCTTTGTAGTTAGTGTGACTCCGTTTAGGATTTCTACCATGGAGCCAAACGAAAATATGTTCCTGAGCCAAGCATTACATCATTTTAGGATAAACCTTTTGCATACCATATCAAGTTACCATGCATCATTACATTTTTTCCAAACTAACAATTCTCATATTTTTGTGGATTCTGATTGTTACTTTTTAAAGTTACATCGTGGTCCAAGAAGTAGCTTGATCAAGCAGGACAAAGGGAAAAGTCAAGAACGAGATATCAAAGGTGGCTTTGTGAGGCGTGTGTTTGATCCAGGAGGTTTGGCTCGAACATAGCAGTAGGAGAATAGGTCCTTCCAAAGGACAAACAAGTAGAATAAATAAAGTGCTTGTCAAAGTTTGCCTTGGATTGAAATACATGAATGAAGCCTTAAGATTTGAGGACAAATCTTCTTCAAGAAGGAGGGAATGATAACAGACAAGGGGGGGTGCCCTACGATTTGATGGACAACCCCTTGGAAACTAACATAATGCAATATTGGCGCACCATTTTCAGTTACAATTGATAAAGAATATTATTTGAAGATTACAAAGATTTGTTGAAGATCCATAACAACCAATCTTGCTAATATTGAAGAATGTCTTTTAAAGATTACAAAGATTTGTTGAAGATCCATAACAACCAATCTTGCTAAATCTTGAAAAATATATTTTAGATATGACAAAGATTTGTTGAAGATCCATAACAACCTATCTTCCTAATCTTGAAGAATATATTTTAAAGATCATGATGAATCAGCCAAGGATATTATCCCTAGAATTTGGATTAATGTGATCAAATCTTTTGTAAGCCACATGGCATAATTAGGCTAAGTCAATCTTTTTCTTTTGCAATTTATTTCCCTATATATATGTGATGAAACACATGGAATAAAAGAGTTTGAGTTTGAGTTTGAGTTTTTATTTGGATTAAATTCCATGTTAGTGAGTATTCTCCTAGCTTCTTGGTTGAGCCAAGGTTTTGTTCTTATCAAGAATTCCATTCTTGTGGCGAACTTCGCAGGCTTATCAAACACATTGTGTTTGTGGCGCCATCACCCTTCATACCCCCACCCATCTTCCTAAAAACACTTAACCAAATAATCAAACCACCCACATTACAATTCCATACAAGTCCCCCCATACAAATTTCCCAAACATAGCCCACAATTTCGTTTATTTTTTTCCAACACCAAAAATTCAACAATCAAGAATTCACAAGTAAAGCAAGAAACAAGTCAGAGAAAGGCAAAGTACACAAAAAAGAGGCTTTCAAACAACAAGACACGATCCTTACATCAAATCAAATCAAAGTTTGATAACAAAAGGCAACCACCTTTAATTGAAAGCCACCATGTCAAATCCAGAGAATCAAAGTCTACCCTTGTCCCCAAGGACTGCAGCACTCTATGCCATGATGAATAATCGATTCAAAGCCCTTCAACGGCGAATAGATCAAATAAGAATTGAGGGAGAATCTAGAGACCATGAGCATAGAGAGAAAAGGAGGCGTAGGAGGGAGAGACATGATGATGGTGATCCAAGGGCTGAGGATCATGGAGGAATGAGGCGAGAAGAGACACATGTGGAGAGTGTCAAAGTAAAATTTCCACAATTTGTGGGCTTGAACAATCCGGAGGCATATTTGAAATTGGAACTCATAATAGAACAACTTTTTGAGTACCACAACTATAGCAAGGAAAAGAAAGTGAACGTGGCAGCTTCAGAATTCAAAGAATATGCCATGGTGTTGTGGTACCAGTACCAGAAAGATAGGAGAAGTTGTGGTGCCAAACTAATTGACACCTGGGAGGACATGAAGGACGTGATGAGAAGGAGATATGCCCCAAATTCCTATAAGAAGGGCAATCCCTACAAATTGCAAAGCAGACCCAAGTTCATACAAAAAAAGTTTGAGCAATCAGATTTCTCTAAGGAGCTCAAGAGGGTGTTAGAAAAATGTGATACCACAAGGAGAGAAAGAAAGCATGAGAGGAGTGAAACAAAAAAAAAACATGAGTGAAACACTTGTTGAGAAGAAAGAGTTGAGTGAAAAGCAAAAAGAGGGTAAGGAAAACATTTTGAGTGAACACACTTTGAGTGAAAATAAAAGTGAGGAACTTTGCATAGAATTCAACTTTCTTGATGAAACTCTTGTGCATAATGGTATTCATGAAATTTCTAAGGATACCCCTCAAATTTTACAACCAATAGAGGAATTTGAAACAATGGAACCCAACCCAGACCCATCAAAGATTTTCCAACCATGTCTTGAAAGCCCAATAAATTCCGAATATATGTGTTTCAAGAATAGATTAGGAAATGATTGGCCTTTGCATAATAATGATCAACAACTTAGTCAATGGCATTATCCTAAGTCTAGGGGGAACGAGTGGAATGAACCCATTGAGAACAGGAAGCCTACCTCAACCTTGTTAGTAAAACCCAATATAAGTTGCTTAGATAGGAATTTTCATTGCTTTGTAGTTAGTGTGACTCCGTTTAGGATTTCTACCTTGGAGCCAAACGAAAATATGTTCCTGAGCCAAGCATTACATCATTTTAGGATAAACCTTTTGCATACCATATCAAGTTACCATGCATCATTACATTTTTTCCAAACTAACAATTCTCATATTTTTGTGGATTCTGATTGTTACTTTTTAAAGTTACATCGTGGTCCAAGAAGTAGCTTGATCAAGCAGGACAAAGGGAAAAGGCAAGAACGAGATATCAAAGGTGGCTTTGTGAGGCGTGTGTTTGATCCAGGAGGTTTGGCTCGAACATAGCAGTAGGAGAATAGGCCCTTCCAAAGGACAAACAAGTAGAATAAATAAAGTGCTTGTCAAAGTTTGCCTTGGATTGAAATACATGAAGCCTTAAGATTTGAGGACAAATCTTCTTCAAGAAGGAGGGAATGATAACAGACAAGGGGGGGGGGGGGGGGGGGGGGGGTGCCCTACGATTTGATGGACAACCCCTTGGAAACTAACATAATGCAATATTGGCGCACCATTTTCAGTTACAATTGATAAAGAATAATATTATTTGAAGATTACAAAGATTTGTTGAAGATCCATAACAATCAATCTTGCTAATATTGAAGAATATCTTTTAAAGATTACAAATATTTGTTGAAGATCCATAACAACCAATCCTGCTAAATCTTGAAAAATATCTTTTAGATATGACAAAGATTTGTTGAAGATCCATAACAACCTATCTTCCTAATCTTGAAGAATATATTTTAAAGATCATGATGAATCAGCCAAGGATATTATCCCTAGAATTTGGATTAATGTGATCAAATCTTTTGTGATAGCAACCTCCTTGTGGGGGTTGGTATTTCACTTTGATCGTTTTGCTTGAAGTTTGCTTTTGGGATGAAATGATATGTTTCCGTTGGCTGTTTTTGGATGTTTATGTGTTTGGGGTGGCTTTGGGTCATTTGTGATGGATATAGGTGGTTTTAGGCCATGGTTGTGTATGGAATTCGGTTGGAATGTGTTTGGTTGAATGTAGGCCGGGAATATGTGTTTTGGGATGAGTGGGGTTGTAGTCTTTGTGTTAGGCCGAGGCTTTGGTGTTTTGGGTAGGGAATTGTGTTTGGCCGAGGTTAAGCTTTGTTGGCTATGGAGTTTTTTGGTTAGGATAAAAGAAGATGATGAAGATTGAAAGGATGAAGGCGCCACAAACATGAGTGTTTGATAAGCCTAAAGAGGTTCGCCACAAACAAGGTTGTTTGATAAGAACTATAAACTTGGTTCAACCAAGAACTTAGGAGAAAAAGTCACTAATATGTTTTGCATAAAAATCAACTTAACTTTTATTCATCCTCTTGAAGAGTACATATAGATGGCTAGTTTCCTAAGGCTGCCGAATTTCAATGAGCCTTTACAAGTGTTTTGAATTTCAAATTCATACAATTAAGACTACAAAATTAAGTGCATTATTTGGCCATAAAACATTAGACTTAATACAAGCTAAAAATAAGGAGAGCTTGTCTCCACGTGGGGCTTGCAATCTGAATGCCTTGGAGGCCTTTAACTCATGGTTTGAATTTGAATTCTCCATGTGTTTATTTGCCTTGGCCGTGTGTTGCATGAGTTAAGCCATGGGCTGAAATTGGGGGATTGTTGTCCCTCTTCATTAACACCATAAAACCATGGCTGATTTTTAGGCTTTGGTATTCAAGTCCTTGAGCACGTGTATCATGGCTGAGCTTTTAAGGTGTCAATTCAAATTCAATCTCATAATAACTAATAATAAATTCTGGGCAGAAAATGAGCTAGGCTGGCCTTGATGGCCTGGGCGAGAATCAAGGCGCCTGGCTGGCCCTTGCTTGGTGCAGGCTGGCCAGGTCAGCTTCTCCTCTGATCCTGCGTGGCTTGGCCTGGGCCATGTGATTCCTACATGAGCAAAATTCAAAGCCAATGAGAATAATTTAATGCAAGTATTAAATAAAGCTTGTGAATTTTAAACCACTGATTTAAAACATAAAAATTAACATCCAAGGTCTTAAATTTCCCTTGCTTGGCCGTGGCCTACAAGGGGAGTGTCCTCTAAGATGAGGCAAGTTATTGGCCTTGTGGTGTCACTTGGCCCAATGGCTGCTTGGATGTTTAGTACTAGTTGGCCCAATGTGTCTTGGGCCTTCTTAGCCCTGGCCCGAGTTACGGCTCCTCCTAGGCCCACTAAGTCATCTAGGTTGATGGGCCTTGGTGGGTTGCTATCATTTTGTAAGCCACATGGCATAATTAGGCTAAGTCAATCTTTTTCTTTTGCAATTTATTTCCCTATATATATGTGATGAAACACATGGAATAAAAGAGTTTGAGTTTGAGTTTTTATTTGGATTAAATTCCTTGTTAGTGAGTATTCTCCTAGCTTCTTGGCTGAGCCAAGGTTTTGTTCTTATCAAGAATTCCATTCTTGTGGCGAACTTCGCAGGCTTATCAAACACATTGTGTTTGTGGCGCCATCACCCTTCATACCCCCGCCCATCTTCCTAAAAACACTTAACCAAATAATCAAACCACCCACATTACAATTCCATACACGTCCCCCCATACAAATTTCCCAAACATAGCCCACAATTTCGTTTATTTTTTTCCAACACCAAGAATTCAACAATCAAGAATTCACAAGTAAAGCAAGAAACAAGTCAGAGAAAGGCAAAGTACACAAAAAAGAGGCTTTCAAACAACAAGACACGATCCTTACAACAAATCAAATCAAAGTTTGATAACAAAAGGCAACCACCTTTAATTGAAAGCCACCATGTCAAATCCAGAGAATCAAAGTCCACCCTTGTCCCCAAGGACTGCAGCACTCTATGCCATGATGAATAGTCGATTCAAAGCCCTT
This sequence comes from Lupinus albus, assembly GCA_009771035.1. Classification (NCBI taxonomy): domain Eukaryota; kingdom Viridiplantae; phylum Streptophyta; class Magnoliopsida; order Fabales; family Fabaceae; genus Lupinus; species Lupinus albus. The sequence continues at coordinate 7,725 of WOCE01000067.1, forward strand.
CAACGGCGAATAGATCAAATCAGAATTGAGGGAGAATCTAGAGACCATGAGCATAGAGAGAAAAGGAGGCGTAGGAGGGAGAGACATGATGATGGTGATCCAAGGGCTGAGGATCATGGAGGAATGAGGCGAGAAGAGACACATGTGGAGAGTGTCAAAGTAAAAGTTCCACAATTTGTGGGCTTGAACAATCCGAAGGCATATTTGAAATGGGAACTCAGAATAGAACAACTTTTTGAGTACCACAACTATTGCAAGGAAAAGAAAGTGAAAGTGGCAGCTTCAGAATTCAAAGAATATGCCATGGTGTGGTGGGACCAATACCAGAAAGATAGGAGAAGGTGTGGTGCCAAACTAATTGACACCTGGGAGGACATGAAGGACGTGATGAGAAGGAGATATGCCCCAAATTCCTATAAGAAGGGCAATCCCTACAAATTGCAAAGCAGACCCAAGTTCATACAAAAAAAGTTTGAGCAATCAGATTTCTCTAAGGAGCTCAAGAGGGTGTTAGAAAAATGTGATACCACAAGGAGAGAAAGAAAGCATGAGAGGAGTGAAACAAAAAAAAAACATGAGTGAAACACTTGTTGAGAAGAAAGAGTTGAGTGAAAAGCAAAAAGAGGGTAAGGAAAACATTTTGAGTGAACACACTTTGAGTGAAAATAAAAGTGAGGAACTTTGCATAGAATTCAACTTTCTTGATTAAACTCTTGTGCATAATGGTATTCATGAAATTTCTAAGGATACCCCTCAAATTTTACAACCAATAGAGGAATTTGAAACAATGGAACCTGATGAGACCCAGGGGGTAACCCAACTTTTTTTAGAACTTGTCCTTTACTTTGCCACCTTTCATAAAGCTTAAGGACATTTTATTTATTTGCATTAATAAAGTGGGGGTCCTTTGTCCCACATTTAAATTAGTTTATGTTTTATATTTCTTTTATTTTCACAATATGTTTTAAGTTTTGTAATAAGGCTTTGAAGTTGTGCGCTTTGTTCATTACTGGCCATGGGCCATGTAACCTTTATTGTCATAAGAGGAGCCAGCCATATGGTATTCTAGCATAAATGAAGAAGGCACATGTCCAAGCATGAGGTTTTCTTCCCAACTACATGTCCAGCTGTAGAGGAGCATTCAAGGGGATTTATGAGCACAAGTTATCTTCAAATGAAGGAGCAAAAACGTGTGGAAAGCCTTCAACTCAATTATATGAAGTTAATCCCTTTCCATAAGAAGAGCTAGGCGTGTGGGAGCTCTAATTGCAAGGAGTTATGATGAGATTCTTTCCTTTTTGAGCCCAAGTCGTGTGGCATTGCTTAAATCATCCAAATGCATTATTTCAAATTCAAAACATGCATTGAAGACCTTCCAAAACAAAGGGCAGCCGTGTATATGCAAATCCAAGGAGTTAATACTTTCCTTTCTTGGCTAGGTGGTAAGAATTCAAGTGGAATCAATGCCTTCACCATTTAAAATAGGCATGTAACTTGCCTTGTGGAGAAACATTGAATCTAGACTCCATTTGGGCGTGGGAATTAACCAATAAGGAAAGTATGAATACTTGCCTCATTTGAACCAAGAAGGAATTCGTGACATTCAAGAGGAAAATCAAGGATACATGATAATCCCTTACCATATCAAGCTAGGCGTGCAAAAAGGGATGGAATTCAAACTCAATGATTTTCTTTCCAAATTGAGAATGCAAACCACGTGGCAATCATTTATTGCACTCAAAACATGTGGAATTCTCCTTAAAGAGCTGATTCAAATTCAAATGAAGAAGTTAATGCTCTCCTAAGCCAAAGCTAAAACGTGGGAATTCATATTCAAGAGAATTATGACCATAAAACATTGATTTTCCTAGAATTCAATGCACTTGGACCCCCTAAACCATGTGTGGCTGAGTCAAGCATGAGGAAATTACACACACATGTATATTCAATATTAATTACACGAATTAATGTAGTTTAATCCCTTGTCTTAGGTTTGAATAAGGCTTGGCCGAATTTCCTATATGTAATGGAAAAAACAGCATGAATAAAACAAGTTGAATTTTGTTGGATTAAATCCTTTCTTGTTTAGTTGAGTTATGCTCCTAACATATCACCTTGTTGTGGTGTTCCTTGGCTTATCACCTTCATTGGTGTGGCGCCTCTCCTAATCCTTATCAACATCCTTGTTGTGGCGGATCTCATTTGGTTTATCAAGCTTCATGCTTGTGGCACCTTTCCCCTTCATATCTTATTCACCTTCTTTTATCCAGCTACACCCACAACCACTACATAACCCCATCATACACGGCCAAACAGCCACCTAAACACAACCCTAAAGCCAAAAAAACTACCCAGGATATAAAAGCCTCGGTGAGAATTTCCTAACCAAGCACTAGCCCAAAAACACATCCCCACGGCCATAAACTAAGCCAAAAACATTTCCTATCAACCATACCCCAAAGCCAACCCAAAAAAACAAAAAAAAAAACATCCTAAAATACCAATTTCCGCAAACATCAGTTCAAAAGTGAATCATCAAACAAGACGATCGTTTCAACAATACCAACCCCCACAAGGAGGTCGATCGTTTGAAATAATGCATTTGGATGATTTAAGCAATGCCACACGACTTGGGCTCAAAAAGGAAAGAATCACATCATAACTCCTTGCAATTAGAGCTCCCACACGCCTAGCTCTTCTTATGGAAAGGGATTAACTTCATATAATTGAGTTGAAGGCTTTCCACACGTTTTTGCTCCTTCATTTGAAGATAACTTGTGCTCATAAATCCCCTTGAATGCTCCTCTACAGCTGGACATGTAGTTGGGAAGAAAACCTCATGCTTGGACATGTGCCTTCTTCATTTATGCTAGAATACCATATGGCTGGCTCCTCTTATGACAATAAAGGTTACATGGCCCATGGCCAGTAATGAACAAAGCGCACAACTTCAAAGCCTTATTACAAAACTTAAAACATATTGTGAAAATAAAAGAAATATAAAACATAAACTAATTTAAATGTGGGACAAAGGATCCCCACTTTATTAATGCAAATAAATAAAACGTCCTTAAGCTTTATGAAAGGTGGCAAAGTAAAGGACAAGTTCTAAAAAAAGTTGGGTTACCCCCTGGGTCTCATCAGAACCCAACCCAGACCCATCAAAGATTTTCCAACCATGTCTTGAAAGCCCAATAAATTCCGAATATATTTGTTTCAAGAATAGATTAGGAAATGGTTGGCCTTTGCATAATAATGATCAACAACTTAGTCAATGGAATTATCCTAAGTCTAGGGGGAACGAGTGGAATGAACCCATTGAGAACAGGAAGCCTACCTCAACCTTGTTAGTAAAACCCAATATAAGTTGCTTAGATAGGAATTTTCATTGCTTTGTAGTTAGTGTGACTCCGTTTAGGATTTCTACCATGGAGCCAAACGAAAATATGTTCCTGAGCCAAGCATTACATCATTTTAGGATAAACCTTTTGCATACCATATCAAGTTACCATGCATCATTACATTTTTTCCAAACTAACAATTCTCATATTTTTGTGGATTCTGATTGTTACTTTTTAAAGTTACATCGTGGTCCAAGAAGTAGCTTGATCAAGCAGGACAAAGGGAAAAGTCAAGAACGAGATATCAAAGGTGGCTTTGTGAGGCGTGTGTTTGATCCAGGAGGTTTGGCTCGAACATAGCAGTAGGAGAATAGGTCCTTCCAAAGGACAAACAAGTAGAATAAATAAAGTGCTTGTCAAAGTTTGCCTTGGATTGAAATACATGAAGCCTTAAGATTTGAGGACAAATCTTCTTCAAGAAGGAGGGAATGATAACAGACAAGGGGGGGTGCCCTACGATTTGATGGACAACCCCTTGGAAACTAACATAATGTAATATCGGCGCACCATTTTCAGTTACAATTGATAAAGAATATTATTTGAAGATTACAAAGATTTGTTGAAGATCCATAACAACCAATCTTGCTAATATTGAAGAATGTCTTTTAAAGATTACAAAGATTTGTTGAAGATCCATAACAACCAATCTTGCTAAATCTTGAAAAATATCTTTTAGATATGACAAAAGATTTGTTGAAGATCCATAACAACCTATCTTCCTAATCTTGAAGAATATATTTTAAAGATCATGATGAATCAGACAAGGATATTATCCCTAGAATTTGGATTAATGTGATCAAATCTTTTGTAAGCCACATGGCATAATTAGGCTAAGTCAATCTTTTTATTTTGCAATTTATTTCCCTATATATATGTGATGAAACACATGGAATAAAAGAGTTTGAGTTTGAGTCTTTATTTGGATTAAATTCCTTGTTAGTGAGTATTCTGCTAGCTTCTTGGCTGAGCCAAGGTTTTGTTCTTATCAAGAATTCCATTCTTGTGGCGAACTTCGCAGGCTTATCAAACACATTGTGTTTGTGGCGCCATCACCCTTCATACCCCCGCCCATCTTCCTAAAAACACTTAACCAAATAATCAAACCACCCACATTACAATTCCATACACGTCCCCCCATACAAATTTCCCAAACATAGCCCACAATTTCGTTTATTTTTTTCCAACACCAAGAATTCAACAATCAAGAATTCACATGTAAAGCAAGAAACAAGTCAGAGAAAGGCAAAGTACACAAAAAAGAGGCTTTCAAACAACAAGACACGATCCTTACAACAAATCAAATCAAAGTTTGATAACAAAAGGCAACCACCTTTAATTGAAAGCCACCATGTCAAATCCAGAGAATCAAAGTCCACCCTTGTCCCCAAGGACTGCAGCACTCTATGCCATGATGAATAATCGATTCAAAGCCCTTCAACGGCGAATAGATCAAATCAGAATTGAGGGAGAATCTAGAGACCATGAGCATAGAGAGAAAAGGAGGCGTAGGAGGGAGAGACATGTTGATGGTGATCCAAGGGCTGAGGATCATGGAGGAATGAGGCGAGAAGAGACACATGTGGAGAGTGTCAAAGTAAAAGTTCCACAATTTGTGGGCTTGAACAATCCGGAGGCATATTTGAAATGGGAACTCAGAATTGAACAACTTTTTGAGTACCACAACTATAGCAAGGAAAAGAAAGTGAAAGTGGCAGCTTCAGAATTCAAAGAATATGCCATGGTGTGGTGGGACCAATACCAGAAAGATAGGAGAAGGTGTGGTGCCAAACTAATTGACACCTGTGAGGACATGAAGGACGTGATGAGAAGGAGATATGCCCCAAATTCCTATAAGAAGGGCAATCCCTACAAATTGCAAAGCAGACCCAAGTTCATACAAAAAAAGTTTGAGCAATTAGATTTCTCTAAGGAGCTCAAGAGGGTGTTAGAAAAATGTGATACCACAAGGAGAGAAAGAAAGCATGAGAGGAGTGAAACAAAAAAAAAACATGAGTGAAACACTTGTTGAGAAGAAAGAGTTGAGTGAAAAGCAAAAAGAGGGTAAGGAAAACATTTTGAGTGAACACACTTTGAGTGAAAATAAAAGTGAGGAACTTTGCATAGAATTCAACTTTCTTGATGAAACTCTTGTGCATAATGGTATTCATTAAATTTCAAGGATACCCCTCAAATTTTACAACCAATAGAGGAATTTGAAACAATGGAACCCAACCCAGACCCATCAAAATTTTCCAACCATGTCTTGAAAGCCCAATAAATTCCGAATATATGTGTTTCAAGAATAGATTAGGAAATGATTGGCCTTTGCATAATAATGATCAACAACTTAGTCAATGGAATTATCCTAAGTCCAGGGGGAACGAGTGGAATGAACCCATTGAGAACAGGAAGTCTACCTCAACCTTGTTAGTAAAACCCAATATAAGTTGCTTAGATAGGAATTTTCATTGCTTTGTAGTTAGTGTGACTCCGTTTAGGATTTCTACCATGGAGCCAAACGAAAATATGTTCCTGAGCCAAGCATTACATCATTTTAGGATAAACCTTTTGCATACCATATCAAGTTACCATGCATCATTACAATTTTTCCAAACTAACAATTCTCATATTATTGTGGATTCTGATTGTTACTTTTTATAGTTACATCGTGGTCCAAGAAGTAGCTTGATCAAGCAGGACAAAGGGAAAAGTCAAGAACGAGATATCAAAGGTGGCTTTGTGAGGCGTGTGTTTGATCCAGGAGGTTTGGCTCGAACATAGCAGTAGGAGAATAGGTCCTTCCAAGGACAAACAAGTAGAATAAATAAAGTGCTTGTCAAAGTTTGCCTTGGATTGAAGTACATGAAGCCTTAAGATTTGAGGACAAATCTTCTTCAAGAAGGAGGGAATGATAACAGACAAGGGGGGGTGCCCTACGATTTGATGGACAACCCCTTGGAAACTAACATAATGCAATATCGGCGCACCATTTTCAGTTACAATTGATAAAGAATATTATTTGAAGATTACAAAGATTTGTTGAAGATCCATAACAACCAATCTTGCTAATATTGAAGAATGTCTTTTAAAGATTACAAAGATTTGTTGAAGATCCATAACAACCAATCTTGCTAATATTGAAGAATGTCTTTTAAAGATTACAAAGATTTGTTGAAGATCCATAACAACCAATCCTGCTAAATCTTGAAAAATATCTTTTAGATATGACAAAAGATTTGTTGAAGATCCATAACAACCTATCTTCCTAATCTTGAAGAATATATTTTAAAGATCATGATGAATCAGACAAGGATATTATCCCTAGAATTTGGATTAATGTGATCAAATCTTTTGTAAGCCACATGGCATAATTAGGCTAAGTCAATCTTTTTCTTTTGCAATTTATTTCCCTATATATATGTGATGAAACACATGGAATAAAAGAGTTTGAGTTTGAGTTTTTATTTGGATTAAATTCCTTGTTAGTGAGTATTCTGCTAGCTTCTTGGCTGAGCCAAGGATTTGTTCTTATCAAGAATTCCATTCTTGTGGCGAACTTCGCAGGCTTATCAAACACATTGTGTTTGTGGCGCCATCACCCTTCATACCCCCGCCCATCTTCCTAAAAACACTTAACCAAATAATCAAACCACCCACATTACAATTCCATACACGTCCCCCCATACAAATTTCCCAAACATAGCCCACAATTTCGTTTATTTTTTTCCAACACCAAGAATTCAACAATCAAGAATTCACATGTAAAGCAAGAAACAAGTCAGAGAAAGGCAAAGTACACAAAAAAGAGGCTTTCAAACAACAAGACACGATCCTTACAACAAATCAAATCAAAGTTTGATAACAAAAGGCAACCACCTTTAATTGAAAGCCACCATGTCAAATCCAGAGAATCAAAGTCCACCCTTGTCCCCAAGGACTGAAGCACTCTATGCCATGATGTATAATCGATTCAAAGCCCTTCAACGGCGAATAGATCAAATCAGAATTGAGGGAGAATCTAGAGACCATGAGCATAGAGAGAAAAGGAGGCGTAGGAGGGAGAGACATGATGATGGTGATCCAAGGGCTGAGGATCATGGAGGAATGAGGCGAGAAGAGACACATGTGGAGAGTGTCAAAGTAAAAGTTCCACAATTTGTGGGCTTGAACAATCAGGAGGCATATTTGAAATGGGAACTCAGAATAGAACAACTTTTTGAGTACCACAACTATAGCAAGGAAAAGAAAGTGAAAGTGGCAGCTTCAGAATTCAAAGAATATGCCATGGTGTGGTGGGACCAATACCAGAAAGATAGGAGAAGGTGTGGTGCCAAACTAATTGACACCAGGGAGGACATGAAGGACGTGATGAGAAGGAGATATGCCCCAAATTCCTATAAGAAGGGCAATCCCTACAAATTGCAAAGCAGACCCAAGTTCATACAAAAAAAGTTTGAGCAATCAGATTTCTCTAAGGAGCTCAAGAGGGTGTTAGAAAAATGTGATACCACAAGGAGAGAAAGAAAGCATGAGAGGAGTGAAACAAAAAAAAAACATGAGTGAAACACTTGTTGAGAAGAAAGAGTTGAGTGAAAAGCAAAAGGAGGGTAAGGAAAACATTTTGAGTGAACACACTTTGAGTGAAAATAAAAGTGAGGAACTTTGCATAGAATTCAACTTTCTTGATGAAACTCTTGTGCATAATGGTATTCATTAAATTTCTAAGGATACCCCTCAAATTTTACAACCAATAGAGGAATTTGAAACAATGGAACCCAACCCAGACCCATCAAAATTTTCCAACCATGTCTTGAAAGCCCAATAAATTCCGAATATATGTGTTTCAAGAATAGATTAGGAAATGATTGGCCTTTGCATAATAATGATGAATAACTTACTCAATGGCATTATCCTAAGTCCAGGGGGAACGAGTGGAATGAACCCATTGAGAACAGGAAGCCTACCTCAACCTTGTTAGTAAAACCCAATATAAGTTGCTTAGATAGGAATTTTCATTGCTTTGTAGTTAGTGTGACTCCGTTTAGGATTTCTACCATGGAGCCAAACGAAAATATGTTCCTGAGCCAAGCATTACATCATTTTAGGATAAACCTTTTGCATACCATATCAAGTTACCATGCATCATTACAATTTTTCCAAACTAACAATTCTCATATTATTGTGGATTCTGATTGTCACTTTTTATAGTTACATCGTGGTCCAAGAAGTAGCTTGATCAAGCAGGACAAAGGGAAAAGTCAAGAACGAGATATCAAATGTGGCTTTGTGAGGCGTGTGTTTGATCCAGGAGGTTTGGCTCGAACATAGCAGTAGGAGAATAGGTCCTTCCAAAGGACAAACAAGTAGAATAAATAAAGTGCTTGTCAAAGTTTGCCTTGGATTGAAGTACATGAAGCCTTAAGATTTGAGGACAAATCTTCTTCAAGAAGGAGGGAATGATAACAGACAAGGGGGGGTGCCCTACGATTTGATGGACAACCCCTTGGAAACTAACATAATGCAATATCGGCGCACCATTTTCAGTTACAATTGATAAAGAATATTATTTGAAGATTACAAAGATTTGTTGAAGATCCATAATGATGACAACCTCAGGGGGGTGATTGCCTTTTGATAATCCTCCTTTTTGAGAGAATTGATTGGACCGTTTCTTGCTTGGAACTCTTATGATTTGTTTGAATTTGTACTTGAAAATTTAATGAATGCGGAAGTGTTTATGATTTGTGTTTCAGTTGATAAGTGTTTAAGGGTAAAGAACAAGAAGGTGGATGGGGGGTATGAAAGGTGGGGCGCCACAAACACTAAGTGTTTGATAAGCCTGCGAAGTTCGCCACAAGCCAACTAGGTAACTTGATAAGAACGGTTCCTTGGCTTAGCCAAGAATGCTAGGAGACTCACTCACTAACTCAGGAAGTTAATCCAAAATAATTCAAAATCAACTTAATTTTATTAATGACTAAATCGAAATACATATAGAAGAATAAACTAGGATTAGGGTTCCCACAAGTTGGGCCTCAAATCCACATAAGATAATGCTAAATTTAGACTAAGATAACTCAAAGCTAAAAACTAGGAAGAATTCAAACTAAGTCAAATCCTAATTCTATCTTCTCCTTGGAGGCTTGACCTAGATGGTGTAGTCCTTTGCTTTTGAATTGGCCACGTGTGGATGCCTTGGAATATGCTTGGCTGAAATTCAAGGAATCCTCTTTTGGGAATGATTCTTTGATGAGTCACTTGAAGATAGATTAGATTAAGTCTTTATAAGACTTTATCCTTGACTTGAAGTTCAGCTTGCCTTGGCCTATTTTTAAGGAATCCTCTTTTGGGAATGATTCTTTGATGAGTCACTTGAAGATAGATTAGATTAAGTCTTTAGAAGACTTTTTCATTGACTTGGAGTTCAGATTGACTTGGCCTATTTTTAAGGAATCCTTATTTTGGAAGGATTCTTGATAAGCCACTTGAAGATAAGCCTAGATTAAGTCTTTAGAAGACTTTATCTCTCCATTCGAAATTGGTGGCTTGTAGATAGATTAGCTTTTGACTTGGCCTAAAATTAAGGAATCCTTATTTTGGTAAGGATCCTTGATGAGACACTTGGATGCCTTGATCCTTAAAGTCTTGTGATGACTTAATCTTCATCTCAAATTCGAATTTCAAATTTGAATTTGAATTTCAAATTTCAATTTCAATTTCCCTCCAAATGCTTTGAATATCAAATTTTGACTTTCCCTCCAAGCATTGATCACTTGAGCCTTGATGTTCCTTGGGTTTGGCTTGAGGTGTTTTTGGGGCTTGGGCCTGTTTGGGCTTAGTCCTGAAACACTTAGCACACAATTGCTTTCTTATATCCAATTTATTCAAAAGAAAATAAATAACTTAACTTTAAATAACAATAATTAAATTATCCTAGTTTAATGCTGAATTAAGAAATCCTAAGCTACTCATGAGATATAATTCTCATTTATTGAACATAAAATAAAATAGTTGACTCAAGGACATAAATGCCCTTTAAGCCCAAGAATTCTAGGTTCAATGGAGTCCTTGGTGAGCTTGTTTAGACCTTTCTTGGCCCTGGTTTGAGCCATGGGACCCTCTTGGTCTTGGCTGCCCCTTGAATCAAGGGTTGCCCCTAGTTGGTTGTCATCATACCCTCCTTCTTTGAGTGAATTCAACCTCGAATTCGAATCATTCTTATCCTTCTTCTTCACTTTGCCATTAACTTCCAAAGGTTGCTTTGGTGTAGAAAAAAGATTTTGGGCTTTGGGGAGGGTTGAATCCCCATGTTTAGCTTCACTTTCCCTTTTCTCCTCCTTGATTTTCGCCTTCAACCTCTTATGGTCCTCACTGGCTTGTTTAGGAGACAAAGGACTTAACACTACCTTCCGGCCTTGGTGTATGAAAGTGATCTTATTAGTGAAACCATCATGGCTAGTTCTTTTATCAAATTGCCATGGTCTCCCTAACAAGATATGGCTAGCATCCATTGGAGCCACATCACATAGGACCTTGTCCACATACCTCCCTATAGAGAATGAAACCTCCACTTGCTGATCCACCACCATCTCTCCAACATCACTTAACCATTGTAGTTGGTAAGGATTCGGATGTGGCTTAGTCACAAGGTTAAGTTTGGACACTACCCTTGTACTAACCACATTAGTGCAGCTACCACCATCAATGATCAATGAACATACTTGGCCTTCCACCAAACACCTTGAATGGAAAATGTTGGATCTTTGGCCATCTTCATGCCCCTTGATTTGACTCCCTAAGAGCCTTCTAATCATAAGCATATCACTATCTGGCATGAAAGCATCCTCATCACACTCCTCTTCACTTGAAGCCTCGGATTGAGACTCCACCTCTCCATTCACGATCACCATGGTCTTCTTTGTTGGACATTGTGAAGCAATGTGACCACGACCTAGGCACTTGAAGCACTTCACATCACGTGTTTTGGTGTGTGTCTCCTTGGCTGGTTGGTTGTGAACATTGGAAGTACCCACGACCTCCTTGGTTTGAGTACCCTCCTTCTTTTGATCATCCTTCCAAGATTGGAACTTTGGTGTACTAGAGGAATACTTAGACTTCTTCCTCTTCATTTGTTGTTCTACCTTCATTGCTTTTTGCACCAAGTCATCAAGTTCCACATATGGTTGCAACTCAACCACATCTTGGATTTCAGGGTTCAATCCATGAAGGAATCGAGTCATTGTTGCTTCTCGATCCTCATGTAAATTGGACCTCAATAAGGCCAACTCCATTGCCTTGAAATACTCATCCACGGTTTTGGAGCCTTGTGTAAGCCTTTGCAACTTGTTATGCAAGTCCCTTTGATAAGAGCTAGGGACAAAACGTCTTCTCATCACCATCTTCATTTCCTCCCACGTTTCCACGGGCACATCTCCACATCTTTTTCGATCCTTTTGATACTGATTCCACCATACCATGGCATACTCTCCAAATTCAAGAGCAGCCACTTTAACTTTCTTCTCATCAGTATAGTGATGGCATTGAAAAACTTGTTCCATCTTTAACTCCCATTTTAGATAGGCTTCTGGATCACTCATCCCCGTAAAGGTAGGGACTTTCACCTTTACTCCTTCTAGATCTTTGTTCCTCCTTTCACCATGTGTAGGGTTCTCACGCCTATCTCCTCTATTTCTCCTCTGGTGTCCTCCATCTTCATCACTAGATCCTCCATCATTACGCCTATTCATTTGCTCCAATTGTGCTTGCATTGCTGCAAAACGTGCCTCCATTGTTGTAAATAGCATGGTCGTCCTTGGGGACATAGGTGGGCTGTCCTCTTCTTTAGCCATTGTTTATGTAACCAATGTATCTCACAATCACTCAAATGTCACTCAATGTGTTTGTTTTCACAATCACTCAAGAATGTCACTCGAATGTGTTTGTTCTCACAATCACTCAAATAATATCACTCAAATGTGTTTGCTCTCACAATCACTCAAATCTCCTAAAATTCTTGACAAAGTCAAGTAATCAAGTTGTTGTAGAAGGTCTTGTGATTAGGTCGCAAAAGTACCAAAAGCTTAGTGTTCGGGTAGATGTTTTTGGTTTATGTGTTCAGGGTAGTTTTTGCGAATTTGTGGCTTCGGAAATTTTTTTGTATTTTGGGGATTTTTTTTTTTTTTTTTGGGTTTTTGTTTGGTTTGGAATGTTGCTTGGGACGTGTTTGGGAAAGGTTTGGTTAGGTGTTTTGAAGGTTTAGACTAAAATAAAAACTTTACTTACTTTGGCCGAATTTGTAGCTTTGACCTTTTTTTTTGTGGGTCACTTGATTTGATTCGGCTTCACTTTTCTTTTCCAGGCAAGAACTGAGCTCTGATGACCACTTGATGACAACCTCAGGGGGGTGATTGCCTTTTGATAATCCTCCTTTTTGAGAGAATTGATTGGACCGTTTCTTGCTTGGAACTCTTATGATTTGTTTGAATTTGTACTTGAAAATTTAATGAATGCGGAAGTGTTTATGATTTGTGTTTCAGTTGATAAGTGTTTAAGGGTAAAGAACAAGAAGGTGGATGGGGGTATGAAAGGTGGGGCGCCACAAACACTAAGTGTTTGATAAGCCTGCGAAGTTCGCCACAAGCCAACTAGGTAACTTGATAAGAACGGTTCCTTGGCTTAGCCAAGAATGCTAGGAGACTCACTCACTAACTCAGGAAGTTAATCCAAAATAATTCAATATCAACTTAATTTTATTAATGACTAAATCGAAATACATATAGAAGAATAAACTAGGATTAGGGTTCCCACAAGTTGGGCCTCAAATCCACATAAGATAATGCTAAATTTAGACTAAGATAACTCAAAGCTAAAAACTAGGAAGAATTCAAACTAAGTCAAATCCTAATTCTATCTTCTCCTTGGAGGCTTGACCTAGATGGTGTAGTCCTTTGCTTTTGAATTGGCCACGTGTGGATGCCTTGGAATATGCTTGGCTGAAATTCAAGGAATCCTCTTTTGGGAATGATTCTTTGATGAGTCACTTGAAGATAGATTAGATTAAGTCTTTATAAGACTTTATCCTTGACTTGAAGTTCAGCTTGCCTTGGCCTATTTTTAAGGAATCCTCTTTTGGGAATGATTCTTTGATGAGTCACTTGAAGATAGATTAGATTAAGTCTTTAGAAGACTTTTTCATTGACTTGGAGTTCAGATTGACTTGGCCTATTTTTAAGGAATCCTTATTTTGGAAGGATTCTTGATAAGCCACTTGAAGATAAGCCTAGATTAAGTCTTTAGAAGACTTTATCTCTCCATTCGAAATTGGTGGCTTGTAGATAGATTAGCTTTTGACTTGGCCTAAAATTAAGGAATCCTTATTTTGGTAAGGATCCTTGATGAGACACTTGGATGCCTTGATCCTTAAAGTCTTGTGATGACTTAATCTTCATCTCAAATTCGAATTTCAAGTTTGAATTTGAATTTCAAATTTCAATTTCAATTTCCCTCCAAATGCTTTGAATATCAAATTTTGACTTTCCCTCCAAGCATTGATCACTTGAGCCTTGATGTTCCTTGGGTTTGGCTTGAGGTGTTTTTGGGGCTTGGGCCTGTTTGGGCTTAGTCCTGAAACACTTAGCACACAATTGCTTTCTTATATCCAATTTATTCAAAAGAAAATAAATAACTTAACTTTAAATAACAATAATTAAATTATCCTAGTTTAATGCTGAATTAAGAAATCCTAAGCTACTCATGAGATATAATTCTCATTTATTGAACATAAAATAAAATAGTTGACTCAAGGACATAAATGCCCTTTAAGCCCAAGAATTCCAGGTTCAATGGAGTCCTTGGTGAGCTTGTTTAGACCTTTCTTGGCCCTGGTTTGAGCCATGGGACCCTCTTGGTCTTGGCTGCCCCTTGAATCAAGGGTTGCCCCTAGTTGGTTGTCATCACATAACAACCAATCTTGCTAATATTGAAGAATGTCTTTTAAAGATTACAAAGATTTGTTGAAGATCCATAACAACCAATCCTGCTAAATCTTGAAAAATATCTTTTAGATATGACAAAAGATTTGTTGAAGATCCATAACAACCTATCTTCCTAATCTTGAAGAATATATTTTAAAGATCATGATGAATCAGCCAAGGATATTATCCCTAGAATTTGGATTAATGTGATCAAATCTTTTGTAAGCCACATGGCATAATTAGGCTAAGTCAATCTTTTTATTTTGCAATTTATTTCCCTATATATATGTGATGAAACACATGGAATAAAAGAGTTTGAGTTTGAGTCTTTATTTGGATTAAATTCCTTGTTAGTGAGTATTCTGCTAACTTCTTGGCTGAGCCAAGGTTTTGTTCTTATCAAGAATTCCATTCTTGTGGCGAACTTCGCAGGCTTATCAAACACATTGTGTTTGTGGCGCCATCACCCTTCATACCCCCGCCCATCTTCCTAAAAACACTTAACCAAATAATCAAACCACCCACATTACAATTCCATACACGTCCCCCCATACAAATTTCCCAAACATAGCCCACAATTTCGTTTATTTTTTTCCAACACCAAGAATTCAACAATCAAGAATTCACATGTAAAGCAAGAAACAAGTCAGAGAAAGGCAAAGTACACAAAAAAGAGGCTTTCAAACAACAAGACACGATCCTTACAAAAATCAAATCAAAGTTTGATAACAAAAGGCAACCACCTTTAATTGAAAGCCACCATGTCAAATCCAGAGAATCAAAGTCCACCCTTGTCCCCAAGGACTGCAGCACTCTATGCCATGATGAATAATCGATTCAAAGCCCTTCAACGGCGAATAGATCAAATCAGAATTGAGGGAGAATCTAGAGACCATGAGCATAGAGAGAAAAGGAGGCGTAGGAGGGAGAGACATGATGATGGTGATCCAAGGGCTGAGGATCATGGAGGAATGAGGCGAGAAGAGACACATGTGGAGAGTGTCAAAGTAAAAGTTCCACAATTTGTGGGCTTGAACAATCCGGAGGCATATTTGAAATGGGAACTCAGAATTGAACAACTTTTTGAGTACCACAACTATAGCAAGGAAAAGAAAGTGAAAGTGGCAGCTTCAGAATTCAAAGAATATGCCATGGTGTGGTGGGACCAATACCAGAAAGATAGGAGAAGGTGTGGTGCCAAACTAATTGACACCTGTGAGGACATGAAGGACGTGATGAGAAGGAGATATGCCCCAAATTCCTATAAGAAGGGCAATCCCTACAAATTGCAAAGCAGACCCAAGTTCATACAAAAAAAGTTTGAGCAATCAGATTTCTCTAAGGAGCTCAAGAGGGTGTTAGAAAAATTTGATACCACAAGGAGAGAAAGAAAGCATGAGAGGAGTGAAACAAAAAAAAAAACATGAGTGAAACACTTGTTGAGAAGAAAGAGTTGAGTGAAAAGCAAAAAGAGGGTAAGGAAAACATTTTGAGTGAACACACTTTGAGTGGAAATAAAAGTGAGGAACTTTGCATAGAATTCAACTTTCTTGATGAAACTCTTGTGCATAATGGTATTCATTAAATTTCTAAGGATACCCCTCAAATTTTACAACCAATAGAGGAATTTGAAACAATGGAACCCAACCCAGACCCATCAAAGATTTTACAACCATGTCTTGAAAGCCCAATAAATTCCGAATATATGTGTTTCAAGAATAGATTAGGAAATGGTTGGCCTTTGCATAATAATGATCAACAACTTAGTCAATGGAATTATCCTAAGTCTAGGGGGAACGAGTGGAATGAACCCATTGAGAACAGGAAGCCTACCTCAACCTTGTTAGTAAAACCCAATGTAAGTTGCTTAGATAGGAATTTTCATTGCTTTGTAGTTAGTGTGACTCCGTTTAGGATTTCTACCATGGAGCCAAACGAAAATATGTTCCTGAGCCAAGCATTACATCATTTTAGGATAAACCTTTTGCATACCATATCAAGTTACCATGCATCATTACATTTTTTCCAAACTAACAATTCTCATATTTTTGTGGAATCTGATTGTTACTTTTTAAAGTTACATCGTGGTCCAAGAAGTAGCTTGATCAAGCAGGACAAAGGGAAAAGTCAAGAACGAGATATCAAAGGTGGCTTTGTGAGGCGTGTGTTTGATCCAGGAGGTTTGGCTCGAACATAGCAGTAGGAGAATAGGTCCTTCCAAAGGACAAACAAGTAGAATAAATAAAGTGCTTGTCAAAGTTTGCCTTGGATTGAAATACATGAAGCCTTAAGATTTGAGGACAAATCTTCTTCAAGAAGGAGGGAATGATAACAGACAAGGGGGGGTGCCCTACGATTTGATGGACAACCCCTTGGAAACTAACATAATGCAATATCGGCGCACCATTTTCAGTTACAATTGATAAAGAATATTATTTGAAGATTACAAAGATTTGTTGAAGATCCATAACAACCAATCTTGCTAATATTGAAGAATGTCTTTTAAAGATTACAAAGATTTGTTGAAGATCCATAACAACAAATCCTGCTAAATCTTGAAAAATATCTTTTAGATATGACAAAAGATTTGTTGAAGATCCATAACAACCTATCTTCCTAATCTTGAAGAATATATTTTAAAGATCATGATGAATCAGACAAGGATATTGTCCCTAGAATTTGGATTAATGTGATCAAATCTTTTGTAAGCCACATGGCATAATTAGGCTAAGTCAATCTTTTTCTTTTGCAATTTATTTCCCTATATATATGTGATGAAACACATGGAATAAAAGAGTTTGAGTTTGAGTCTTTATTTGGATTAAATTCCTTGTTAGTGAGTATTCTGCTAGCTTCTTGGCTGAGCCAAGGTTTTGTTCTTATCAAGAATTCCATTCTTGTGGCGAACTTCGCAGGCTTATCAAACACATTGTGTTTGTGGCGCCATCACCCTTCGTACCCCCGCCCATCTTCCTAAAAACACTTAACCAAATAATCAAACCACCCACATTACAATTCCATACACGTCCCCCCATACAAATTTCCCAAACATAGCCCACAATTTCGTTTATTTTTTTCCAACACCAAGAATTCAACAATCAAGAATTCACATGTAAAGCAAGAAACAAGTCAGAGAAAGGCAAAGTACACAAAAAAGAGGCTTTCAAACAACAAGACACGATCCTTACAACAAATCAAATCAAAGTTTGATAACAAAAGGCAACCACCTTTAATTGAAAGCCACCATGTCAAATCCAGAGAATCAAAGTCCACCCTTGTCCCCAAGGACTGCAGCACTCTATGCCATGATGAATAATCGATTCAAAGCCCTTCAACGGCGAATAGATCAAATCAGAATTGAGGGAGAATCTAGAGACCATGAGCATAGAGAGAAAAGGATGCGTAGGAGGGAGAGACATGATGATGGTGATCCAAGGGCTGAGGATCATGGAGGAATGAGGCGAGAAGAGACACATGTGGAGAGTGTCAAAGTAAAAGTTCCACAATTTGTGGGCTTGAACAATCCGGAGGCATATTTGAAATGGGAACTCAGAATAGAACAACTTTTTGAGTACCACAACTATAGCAAGGAAAAGAAAGTGAAAGTGGCAGCTTCAGAATTCAAAGAATATGCCATGGTGTGGTGGGACCAATACCAGAAAGATAGGAGAAGGTGTGGTGCCAAACTAATTGACACCTGGGAGGACATGAAGGACGTGATGAGAAGGAGATATGCCCCAAATTCCTATAAGAAGGGCAATCCCTACAAATTGCAAAGCAGACCCAAGTTCATACAAAAAAAGTTTGAGCAATCAGATTTCTCTAAGGAGCTCAAGAGGGTGTTAGAAAAATGTGATACCACAAGGAGAGAAAGAAAGCATGAGAGGAGTGAAACAAAAAAAAAACATGAGTGAAACACTTGTTGAGAAGAAAGAGTTGAGTGAAAAGCAAAAAGAGGGTAAGGAAAACATTTTGAGTGAACACACTTTGAGTGAAAATAAAAGTGAGGAACTTTGCATAGAATTCAACTTTCTTGATGAAACTCTTGTGCATAATGGTATTCATGAAATTTCTAAGGATACCCCTCAAATTTTACAACCAATAGAGGAATTTGAAACAATGGAACCCAACCCAGACCCATCAAAGATTTTCCAACCATGTCTTGAAAGCCCAATAAATTCCGAATATATGTGTTTCAAGAATAGATTAGGAAATGGTTGGCCTTTGCATAATAATGATCAACAACTTAGTCAATGGAATTATCCTAAGTCTAGGGGGAACGAGTGGAATGAACCCATTGAGAACAGGAAGCCTACCTCAACCTTGTTAGTAAAACCCAATGTAAGTTGCTTAGATAGGAATTTTCATTGCTTTGTAGTTAGTGTGACTCCGTTTAGGATTTCTACCATGGAGCCAAACGAAAATATGTTCCTGAGCCAAGCATTACATCATTTTAGGATAAACCTTTTGCATACCATATCAAGTTACCATGCATCATTACATTTTTTCCAAACTAACAATTCTCATATTTTTGTGGAATCTGATTGTTACTTTTTAAAGTTACATCGTGGTCCAAGAAGTAGCTTGATCAAGCAGGACAAAGGGAAAAGTCAAGAACGAGATATCAAAGGTGGCTTTGTGAGGCGTGTGTTTGATCCAGGAGGTTTGGCTCGAACATAGCAGTAGGAGAATAGGTCCTTCCAAAGGACAAACAAGTAGAATAAATGAAGTGCTTGTCAAAGTTTGCCTTGGATTGAAATACATGAAGCCTTAAGATTTGAGGACAAATCTTCTTCAAGAAGGAGGGAATGATAACAGACAAGGGGGGGTGCCCTACGATTTGATGGACAACCCCTTGGAAACTAACATAATGCAATATCGGCGCACCATTTTCAGTTACAATTGATAAAGAATATTATTTGAAGATTACAAAGATTTGTTGAAGATCCATAACAACCAATCTTGCTAATATTGAAGAATGTCTTTTAAAGATTACAAAGATTTGTTGAAGATCCATAACAACAAATCCTGCTAAATCTTGAAAAATATCTTTTAGATATGACAAAAGATTTGTTGAAGATCCATAACAACCTATCTTCCTAATCTTGAAGAATATATTTTAAAGATCATGATGAATCAGACAAGGATATTGTCCCTAGAATTTGGATTAATGTGATCAAATCTTTTGTAAGCCACATGGCATAATTAGGCTAAGTCAATCTTTTTCTTTTGCAATTTATTTCCCTATATATATGTGATGAAACACATGGAATAAAAGAGTTTGAGTTTGAGTCTTTATTTGGATTAAATTCCTTGTTAGTGAGTATTCTGCTAGCTTCTTGGCTGAGCCAAGGTTTTGTTCTTATCAAGAATTCCATTCTTGTGGCGAACTTCGCAGGCTTATCAAACACATTGTGTTTGTGGCGCCATCACCCTTCGTACCCCCGCCCATCTTCCTAAAAACACTTAACCAAATAATCAAACCACCCACATTACAATTCCATACACGTCCCCCCATACAAATTTCCCAAACATAGCCCACAATTTCGTTTATTTTTTTCCAACACCAAGAATTCAACAATCAAGAATTCACATGTAAAGCAAGAAACAAGTCAGAGAAAGGCAAAGTACACAAAAAAGAGGCTTTCAAACAACAAGACACGATCCTTACAACAAATCAAATCAAAGTTTGATAACAAAAGGCAACCACCTTTAATTGAAAGCCACCATGTCAAATCCAGAGAATCAAAGTCCACCCTTGTCCCCAAGGACTGCAGCACTCTATGCCATGATGAATAATCGATTCAAAGCCCTTCAACGGCGAATAGATCAAATCAGAATTGAGGGAGAATCTAGAGACCATGAGCATAGAGAGAAAAGGAGGCGTAGGAGGGAGAGACATGATGATGGTGATCCAAGGGCTGAGGATCATGGAGGAATGAGGCGAGAAGAGACACATGTGGAGAGTGTCAAAGTAAAAGTTCCACAATTTGTGGGCTTGAACAATCCGGAGGCATATTTGAAATGGGAACTCAGAATAGAACAACTTTTTGAGTACCACAACTATAGCAAGGAAAAGAAAGTGAAAGTGGCAGCTTCAGAATTCAAAGAATATGCCATGGTGTGGTGGGACCAATACCAGAAAGATAGGAGAAGGTGTGGTGCCAAACTAATTGACACCTGGGAGGACATGAAGGACGTGATGAGAAGGAGATATGCCCCAAATTCCTATAAGAAGGGCAATCCCTACAAATTGCAAAGCAGACCCAAGTTCATACAAAAAAAGTTTGAGCAATCAGATTTCTCTAAGGAGCTCAAGAGGGTGTTAGAAAAATGTGATACCACAAGGAGAGAAAGAAAGCATGAGAGGAGTGAAACAAAAAAAAAACATGAGTGAAACACTTGTTGAGAAGAAAGAGTTGAGTGAAAAGCAAAAAGAGGGTAAGGAAAACATTTTGAGTGAACACACTTTGAGTGAAAATAAAAGTGAGGAACTTTGCATAGAATTCAACTTTCTTGATGAAACTCTTGTGCATAATGGTATTCATGAAATTTCTAAGGATACCCCTCAAATTTTACAACCAATAGAGGAATTTGAAACAATGGAACCCAACCCAGACCCATCAAAGATTTTACAACCATGTCTTGAAAGCCCAATAAATTCCGAATATATGTGTTTCAAGAATAGATTAGGAAATGGTTGGCCTTTGCATAATAATGATCAACAACTTAGTCAATGGAATTATCCTAAGTCTAGGGGGAACGAGTGGAATGAACCCATTGAGAACAGGAAGCCTACCTCAACCTTGTTAGTAAAACCCAATGTAAGTTGCTTAGATAGGAATTTTCATTGCTTTGTAGTTAGTGTGACTCCGTTTAGGATTTCTACCATGGAGCCAAACGAAAATATGTTCCTGAGCCAAGCATTACATCATTTTAGGATAAACCTTTTGCATACCATATCAAGTTACCATGCATCATTACATTTTTTCCAAACTAACAATTCTCATATTTTTGTGGAATCTGATTGTTACTTTTTAAAGTTACATCGTGGTCCAAGAAGTAGCTTGATCAAGCAGGACAAAGGGAAAAGTCAAGAACGAGATATCAAAGGTGGCTTTGTGAGGCGTGTGTTTGATCCAGGAGGTTTGGCTCGAACATAGCAGTAGGAGAATAGGTCCTTCCAAAGGACAAACAAGTAGAATAAATGAAGTGCTTGTCAAAGTTTGCCTTGGATTGAAATACATGAAGCCTTAAGATTTGAGGACAAATCTTCTTCAAGAAGGAGGGAATGATAACAGACAAGGGGGGGTGCCCTACGATTTGATGGACAACCCCTTGGAAACTAACATAATGCAATATCGGCGCACCATTTTCAGTTACAATTGATAAAGAATATTATTTGAAGATTACAAAGATTTGTTGAAGATCCATAACAACCAATCTTGCTAATATTGAAGAATGTCTTTTAAAGATTACAAAGATTTGTTGAAGATCCATAACAACAAATCCTGCTAAATCTTGAAAAATATCTTTTAGATATGACAAAAGATTTGTTGAAGATCCATAACAACCTATCTTCCTAATCTTTAAGAATATATTTTAAAGATCATGATGAATCAGACAAGGATATTATCCCTAGAATTTGGATTAATGTGATCAAATCTTTTGTAAGCCACATGGCATAATTAGGCTAAGTCAATCTTTTTCTTTTGCAATTTATTTCCCTATATATATGTGATGAAACACATGGAATAAAAGAGTTTGAGTTTGAGTCTTTATTTGGATTAAATTCCTTGTTAGTGAGTATTCTGCTAGCTTCTTGGCTGAGCCAAGGTTTTGTTCTTATCAAGAATTCCATTCTTGTGGCGAACTTCGCAGGCTTATCAAACACATTGTGTTTGTGGCGCCATCACCCTTCGTACCCCCGCCCATCTTCCTAAAAACACTTAACCAAATAATCAAACCACCCACATTACAATTCCATACACGTCCCCCCATACAAATTTCCCAAACATAGCCCACAATTTCGTTTATTTTTTTCCAACACCAAGAATTCAACAATCAAGAATTCACATGTAAAGCAAGAAACAAGTCAGAGAAAGGCAAAGTACACAAAAAAGAGGCTTTCAAACAACAAGACACGATCCTTACAACAAATCAAATCAAAGTTTGATAACAAAAGGCAACCACCTTTAATTGAAAGCCACCATGTCAAATCCAGAGAATCAAAGTCCACCCTTGTCCCCAAGGACTGCAGCACTCTATGCCATGATGAATAATCGATTCAAAGCCCTTCAACGGCGAATAGATCAAATCAGAATTGAGGGAGAATCTAGAGACCATGAGCATAGAGAGAAAAGGAGGCGTAGGAGGGAGAGACATGATGATGGTGATCCAAGGGCTGAGGATCATGGAGGAATGAGGCGAGAAGAGACACATGTGGAGAGTGTCAAAGTAAAAGTTCCACAATTTGTGGGCTTGAACAATCCGGAGGCATATTTGAAATGGGAACTCAGAATAGAACAACTTTTTGAGTACCACAACTATAGCAAGGAAAAGAAAGTGAAAGTGGCAGCTTCAGAATTCAAAGAATATGCCATGGTGTGGTGGTACCAATACCAGAAAGATAGGAGAAGGTGTGGTGCCAAACTAATTGACACCTGGGAGGACATGAAGGACGTGATGAGAAGGAGATATGCCCCAAATTCCTATAAGAAGGGCAATCCCTACAAATTGCAAAGCAGACCCAAGTTCATACAAAAAAAGTTTGAGCAATCAGATTTCTCTAAGGAGCTCAAGAGGGTGTTAGAAAAATGTGATACCACAAGGAGAGAAAGAAAGCATGAGAGGAGTGAAACAAAAAAAAAACATGAGTGAAACACTTGTTGAGAAGAAAGAGTTGAGTGAAAAGCAAAAAGAGGGTAAGGAAAACATTTTGAGTGAACACACTTTGAGTGAAAATAAAAGTGAGGAACTTTGCATAGAATTCAACTTTCTTGATGAAACTCTTGTGCATAATGGTATTCATGAAATTTCTAAGGATACCCCTCAAATTTTACAACCAATAGAGGAATTTGAAACAATGGAACCCAACCCAGACCCATCAAAGATTTTACAACCATGTCTTGAAAGCCCAATAAATTCCGAATATATGTGTTTCAAGAATAGATTAGGAAATGGTTGGCCTTTGCATAATAATGATCAACAACTTAGTCAATGGAATTATCCTAAGTCTAGGGGGAACGAGTGGAATGAACCCATTGAGAACAGGAAGCCTACCTCAACCTTGTTAGTAAAACCCAATGTAAGTTGCTTAGATAGGAATTTTCATTGCTTTGTAGTTAGTGTGACTCCGTTTAGGATTTCTACCATGGAGCCAAACGAAAATATGTTCCTGAGCCAAGCATTACATCATTTTAGGATAAACCTTTTGCATACCATATCAAGTTACCATGCATCATTACATTTTTTCCAAACTAACAATTCTCATATTTTTGTGGAATCTGATTGTTACTTTTTAAAGTTACATCGTGGTCCAAGAAGTAGCTTGATCAAGCAGGACAAAGGGAAAAGTCAAGAACGAGATATCAAAGGTGGCTTTGTGAGGCGTGTGTTTGATCCAGGAGGTTTGGCTCGAACATAGCAGTAGGAGAATAGGTCCTTCCAAAGGACAAACAAGTAGAATAAATAAAGTGCTTGTCAAAGTTTGCCTTGGATTGAAATACATGAAGCCTTAAGATTTGAGGACAAATCTTCTTCAAGAAGGAGGGAATGATAACAGACAAGGGGGGGTGCCCTACGATTTGATGGACAACCCCTTGGAAACTAACATAATGCAATATCGGCGCACCATTTTCAGTTACAATTGATAAAGAATATTATTTGAAGATTACAAAGATTTGTTGAAGATCCATAACAACCAATCTTGCTAATATTGAAGAATGTCTTTTAAAGATTACAAAGATTTGTTGAAGATCCATAACAACAAATCCTGCTAAATCTTGAAAAATATCTTTTAGATATGACAAAAGATTTGTTGAAGATCCATAACAACCTATCTTCCTAATCTTGAAGAATATATTTTAAAGATCATGATGAATCAGACAAGGATATTATCCCTAGAATTTGGATTAATGTGATCAAATCTTTTGTAAGCCACATGGCATAATTAGGCTAAGTCAATCTTTTTCTTTTGCAATTTATTTCCCTATATATATGTGATGAAACACATGGAATAAAAGAGTTTGAGTTTGAGTCTTTATTTGGATTAAATTCCTTGTTAGTGAGTATTCTGCTAGCTTCTTGGCTGAGCCAAGGTTTTGTTCTTATCAAGAATTCCATTCTTGTGGCGAACTTCGCAGGCTTATCAAACACATTGTGTTTGTGGCGCCATCACCCTTCGTACCCCCGCCCATCTTCCTAAAAACACTTAACCAAATAATCAAACCACCCACATTACAATTCCATACACGTCCCCCCATACAAATTTCCCAAACATAGCCCACAATTTCGTTTATTTTTTTCCAACACCAAGAATTCAACAATCAAGAATTCACATGTAAAGCAAGAAACAAGTCAGAGAAAGGCAAAGTACACAAAAAAGAGGCTTTCTGATGACAACCAACTAGGGGCAACCCTTGATTCAAGGGGCAGCCAAGACCAAGAGGGTCCCATGGCTCAAACCAGGGCCAAGTCAGGTCTAAACAAGCTCACCAAGGACTCCATTGACCCTGGAATTCGTGGGCTTAAAGGGCATTTATGTTCTTGAGTCAACTATTTTATTTTATGTTCAATAAATGAGAATTATATCTCATGAGTAGCTTAGGATTTCTTAATTCAGCATTAAACTAGGATAATTTAATTATTGTTATTTAAAGTTAAGTTATTTATTTTCTTTTGAATAAATTGTATAGAAGAAAGCAATTGTGTGCTAAGTGTTTCAGGACTAAGCCCAAACAGGCCCAAGCCCCAAAAACACCTCAAGCCAAACCCAAGGAACATCAAGGCCCAAGTGATCAATGCTTGGAGGGAAAGTCAAATTTGATATTCAAAGCATTTGGAGGGAAAGTGAAATTGAAATTTGAAATTCAAATTCAAATTTGAAATTCGAATTTGAGATGAAGATTAAGTCATCACAAGACTTAAGGATCAAGGCATCCAAGTGTCTCATCAAGGATCCTTACCAAAATAAGGATTCCTTAATTTTAGGAAAAGTCAAAGCTAATCTATCTACAAGCCACCAACTTTGGATGGAGAGATAAAGTCTTCTAAAAACTTAATCTAGGCTTATCTTCAAGTGGCTTATCAAGAATCCTTCCAAAATAAGGATTCCTTAAAAATAGGCCAAGCCAATCTGAACTTCAAGTCAAGGATAAAGTCTTCTAAAGACTTAGTCTAATTTATCTTCAAGTGGCTTATCAAGAATCCTTCCAAAATAAGGATTCCTTAAAAATAGGCCAAGCCAAGCTGAACTTCAAGTCAAGGATAAAGTCTTCTAAAGACTTGATCTAATTTATCTTCAAGTGACTCATCAAAGAATCATTCCCAAAAAAGGATTCCTTGAATTTCGGCCAAGCATATTCCAAGTATCCACACGTGGCCAATTCAAAAGCAAGGACTACACCATCTAGGTCAAGCCTCCAAGGAGAAGATAGAATTAGGATTTGACTTAGTTTGAATTCTTCCTAGTTTTTAGCTTTGAATTATCTTAGTCTAAATTTAGCCTTATCTTATGTGGATTTGAGGCCCAACTTGTGGGAACCCTAATCCTAGTTTCTTCTTCTATATGTATTTCGTTTTAGTCATTAATAAAGTTAAGTTGATATTGAATTATTTTGGATTAACTTCCTGAGTTAGTGAGTGAGTCTCCTAGCATTCTTGGCTAAGCCAAGGAACCGTTCTTATCAAGTTACCTAGTTGGCTTGTGGCGAACTTCGCAGGCTTATCAAACACTTAGTGTTTGTGGCGCCCCACCTTTCATACCCCCCATCCACCTTCTTGTTCTTTACCCTTAAACACTTATCAACCGAAACACAAATCATAAACACTTCCGCATTCATTAAATTTTCAAGTACAAATTCAAACAAATCATAAGAGTTCCAAGCAAGAAAACGGTCCAATCAATTCTCTCAAAAAGGAGAATTTTCAAAAAAAGGCAATCACCCCCCTGAGGTTGTCATCAAGTGGTCATCAGAGCTCAGTTCTTGCCTGGAAAAAGAAGTGAAGGCCGAAACAAATCAAGTGACCCACAAAAAAGGGTCAAAGCTACAAATCGGCCAAAGTAAGTAAATTTTGTTTTTTCAAGTTCAAACCTCAAACACCTACCCAAAACCCTTTCCCAAACACGTCCCAAATACCATTCCCAACCAAAACCCAAAAAAATCCCCAAAATACAAAAAAATGCCCAAAACCACAAAATACCTTGATCTAATTTATCTTCAAGTGACTCATCAAAGAATCATTCCCAAAAAGGATTCCTTGAATTTCGGCCAAGCATATTCCAAGTATCCACACGTGGCCAATTCAAAAGCAAGGACTACACCATCTAGGTCAAGCCTCCAAGGAGAAGATAGAATTAGGATTTGACTTAGTTTGAATTCTTCCTAGTTTTTAGCTTTGAATTATCTTAGTCTAAATTTAGCCTTATCTTATGTGGATTTGAGGCCCAACTTGTGGGAACCCTAATCCTAGTTTCTTCTTCTATATGTATTTCGTTTTAGTCATTAATAAAGTTAAGTTGATATTGAATTATTTTGGATTAACTTCCTGAGTTAGTGAGTGAGTCTCCTAGCATTCTTGGCTAAGCCAAGGAACCGTTCTTATCAAGTTACCTAGTTGGCTTGTGGCGAACTTCGCAGGCTTATCAAACACTTAGTGTTTGTGGCGCCCCACCTTTCATACCCCCCATCCACCTTCTTGTTCTTTACCCTTAAACACTTATCAACCGAAACACAAATCATAAACACTTCCGCATTCATTAAATTTTCAAGTACAAATTCAAACAAATCATAAGAGTTCCAAGCAAGAAAACGGTCCAATCAATTCTCTCAAAAAGGAGAATTTTCAAAAAAAGGCAATCACCCCCCTGAGGTTGTCATCACTTTCAAACAACAAGACACGATCCTTACAACAAATCAAATCAAAGTTTGATAACAAAAGGCAACCACCTTTAATTGAAAGCCACCATGTCAAATCCAGAGAATCAAAGTCCACCCTTGTCCCCAAGGACTGCAGCACTCTATGCCATGATGAATAATCGATTCAAAGCCCTTCAACGGCGAATAGATCAAATCAGAATTGAGGGAGAATCTAGAGACCATGAGCATAGAGAGAAAAGGAGGCGTAGGAGGGAGAGACATGATGATGGTGATCCAAGGGCTGAGGATCATGGAGGAATGAGGCGAGAAGAGACACATGTGGAGAGTGTCAAAGTAAAAGTTCCACAATTTGTGGGCTTGAACAATCCGGAGGCATATTTGAAATGGGAACTCAGAATAGAACAACTTTTTGAGTACCACAACTATAGCAAGGAAAAGAAAGTGAAAGTGGCAGCTTCAGAATTCAAAGAATATGCCATGGTGTGGTGGGACCAATACCAGAAAGATAGGAGAAGGTGTGGTGCCAAACTAATTGACACCTGGGAGGACATGAAGGACGTGATGAGAAGGAGATATGCCCCAAATTCCTATAAGAAGGGCAATCCCTACAAATTGCAAAGCAGACCCAAGTTCATACAAAAAAAGTTTGAGCAATCAGATTTCTCTAAGGAGCTCAAGAGGGTGTTAGAAAAATGTGATACCACAAGGAGAGAAAGAAAGCATGAGAGGAGTGAAACAAAAAAAAAACATGAGTGAAACACTTGTTGAGAAGAAAGAGTTGAGTGAAAAGCAAAAAGAGGGTAAGGAAAACATTTTGAGTGAACACACTTTGAGTGAAAATAAAAGTGAGGAACTTTGCATAGAATTCAACTTTCTTGATGAAACTCTTGTGCATAATGGTATTCATGAAATTTCTAAGGATACCCCTCAAATTTTACAACCAATAGAGGAATTTGAAACAATGGAACCCAACCCAGACCCATCAAAGATTTTCCAACCATGTCTTGAAAGCCCAATAAATTCCGAATATATGTGTTTCAAGAATAGATTAGGAAATGGTTGGCCTTTGCATAATAATGATCAACAACTTAGTCAATGGAATTATCCTAAGTCTAGGGGGAACGAGTGGAATGAACCCATTGAGAACAGGAAGCCTACCTCAACCTTGTTAGTAAAACCCAATGTAAGTTGCTTAGATAGGAATTTTCATTGCTTTGTAGTTAGTGTGACTCCGTTTAGGATTTCTACCATGGAGCCAAACGAAAATATGTTCCTGAGCCAAGCATTACATCATTTTAGGATAAACCTTTTGCATACCATATCAAGTTACCATGCATCATTACATTTTTTCCAAACTAACAATTCTCATATTTTTGTGGAATCTGATTGTTACTTTTTAAAGTTACATCGTGGTCCAAGAAGTAGCTTGATCAAGCAGGACAAAGGGAAAAGTCAAGAACGAGATATCAAAGGTGGCTTTGTGAGGCGTGTGTTTGATCCAGGAGGTTTGGCTCGAACATAGCAGTAGGAGAATAGGTCCTTCCAAAGGACAAACAAGTAGAATAAATGAAGTGCTTGTCAAAGTTTGCCTTGGATTGAAATACATGAAGCCTTAAGATTTGAGGACAAATCTTCTTCAAGAAGGAGGGAATGATAACAGACAAGGGGGGGTGCCCTACGATTTGATGGACAACCCCTTGGAAACTAACATAATGCAATATCGGCGCACCATTTTCAGTTACAATTGATAAAGAATATTATTTGAAGATTACAAAGATTTGTTGAAGATCCATAACAACCAATCTTGCTAATATTGAAGAATGTCTTTTAAAGATTACAAAGATTTGTTGAAGATCCATAACAACCAATCCTGCTAAATCTTGAAAAATATCTTTTAGATATGACAAAAGATTTGTTGAAGATCCATAACAACCTATCTTCCTAATCTTTAAGAATATATTTTAAAGATCATGATGAATCAGACAAGGATATTATCCCTAGAATTTGGATTAATGTGATCAAATCTTTTGTAAGCCACATGGCATAATTAGGCTAAGTCAATCTTTTTCTTTTGCAATTTATTTCCCTATATATATGTGATGAAACACATGGAATAAAAGAGTTTGAGTTTGAGTCTTTATTTGGATTAAATTCCTTGTTAGTGAGTATTCTGCTAGCTTCTTGGCTGAGCCAAGGTTTTGTTCTTATCAAGAATTCCATTCTTGTGGCGAACTTCGCAGGCTTATCAAACACATTGTGTTTGTGGCGCCATCACCCTTCATACCCCCGCCCATCTTCCTAAAAACACTTAACCAAATAATCAAACCACCCACATTACAATTCCATACACGTCCCCCCATACAAATTTCCCAAACATAGCCCACAATTTCGTTTATTTTTTTCCAACACCAAGAATTCAACAATCAAGAATTCACATGTAAAGCAAGAAACAAGTCAGAGAAAGGCAAAGTACACAAAAAAGAGGCTTTCAAACAACAAGACACGATCCTTACAACAAATCAAATCAAAGTTTGATAACAAAAGGCAACCACCTTTAATTGAAAGCCACCATGTCAAATCCAGAGAATCAAAGTCCACCCTTGTCCCCAAGGACTGCAGCACTCTATGCCATGATGAATAATCGATTCAAAGCCCTTCAACGGCGAATAGATCAAATCAGAATTGAGGGAGAATCTAGAGACCATGAGCATAGAGAGAAAAGGAGGCGTAGGAGGGAGAGACATGATGATGGTGATCCAAGGGCTGAGGATCATGGAGGAATGAGGCGAGAAGAGACACATGTGGAGAGTGTCAAAGTAAAAGTTCCACAATTTGTGGGCTTGAACAATCCGGAGGCATATTTGAAATGGGAACTCAGAATAGAACAACTTTTTGAGTACCACAACTATAGCAAGGAAAAGAAAGTGAAAGTGGCAGCTTCAGAATTCAAAGAATATGCCATGGTGTGGTGGGACCAATACCAGAAAGATAGGAGAAGGTGTGGTGCCAAACTAATTGACACCTGGGAGGACATGAAGGACGTGATGAGAAGGAGATATGCCCCAAATTCCTATAAGAAGGGCAATCCCTACAAATTGCAAAGCAGACCCAAGTTCATACAAAAAAAGTTTGAGCAATCAGATTTCTCTAAGGAGCTCAAGAGGGTGTTAGAAAAATGTGATACCACAAGGAGAGAAAGAAAGCATGAGAGGAGTGAAACAAAAAAAAAACATGAGTGAAACACTTGTTGAGAAGAAAGAGTTGAGTGAAAAGCAAAAAGAGGGTAAGGAAAACATTTTGAGTGAACACACTTTGAGTGAAAATAAAAGTGAGGAACTTTGCATAGAATTCAACTTTCTTGATGAAACTCTTGTGCATAATGGTATTCATGAAATTTCTAAGGATACCCCTCAAATTTTACAACCAATAGAGGAATTTGAAACAATGGAACCCAACCCAGACCCATCAAAGATTTTACAACCATGTCTTGAAAGCCCAATAAATTCCGAATATATGTGTTTCAAGAATAGATTAGGAAATGGTTGGCCTTTGCATAATAATGATCAACAACTTAGTCAATGGAATTATCCTAAGTCTAGGGGGAACGAGTGGAATGAACCCATTGAGAACAGGAAGCCTACCTCAACCTTGTTAGTAAAACCCAATGTAAGTTGCTTAGATAGGAATTTTCATTGCTTTGTAGTTAGTGTGACTCCGTTTAGGATTTCTACCATGGAGCCAAACGAAAATATGTTCCTGAGCCAAGCATTACATCATTTTAGGATAAACCTTTTGCATACCATATCAAGTTACCATGCATCATTACATTTTTTCCAAACTAACAATTCTCATATTTTTGTGGAATCTGATTGTTACTTTTTAAAGTTACATCGTGGTCCAAGAAGTAGCTTGATCAAGCAGGACAAAGGGAAAAGTCAAGAACGAGATATCAAAGGTGGCTTTGTGAGGCGTGTGTTTGATCCAGGAGGTTTGGCTCGAACATAGCAGTAGGAGAATAGGTCCTTCCAAAGGACAAACAAGTAGAATAAATAAAGTGCTTGTCAAAGTTTGCCTTGGATTGAAATACATGAAGCCTTAAGATTTGAGGACAAATCTTCTTCAAGAAGGAGGGAATGATAACAGACAAGGGGGGGGTGCCCTACGATTTGATGGACAACCCCTTGGAAACTAACATAATGCAATATCGGCGCACCATTTTCAGTTACAATTGATAAAGAATATTATTTGAAGATTACAAAGATTTGTTGAAGATCCATAACAACCAATCTTGCTAATATTGAAGAATGTCTTTTAAAGATTACAAAGATTTGTTGAAGATCCATAACAACAAATCCTGCTAAATCTTGAAAAATATCTTTTAGATATGACAAAAGATTTGTTGAAGATCCATAACAACCTATCTTCCTAATCTTGAAGAATATATTTTAAAGATCATGATGAATCAGACAAGGATATTATCCCTAGAATTTGGATTAATGTGATCAAATCTTTTGTAAGCCACATGGCATAATTAGGCTAAGTCAATCTTTTTCTTTTGCAATTTATTTCCCTATATATATGTGATGAAACACATGGAATAAAAGAGTTTGAGTTTGAGTCTTTATTTGGATTAAATTCCTTGTTAGTGAGTATTCTGCTAGCTTCTTGGCTGAGCCAAGGTTTTGTTCTTATCAAGAATTCCATTCTTGTGGCGAACTTCGCAGGCTTATCAAACACATTGTGTTTGTGGCGCCATCACCCTTCGTACCCCCGCCCATCTTCCTAAAAACACTTAACCAAATAATCAAACCACCCACATTACAATTCCATACACGTCCCCCCATACAAATTTCCCAAACATAGCCCACAATTTCGTTTATTTTTTTCCAACACCAAGAATTCAACAATCAAGAATTCACATGTAAAGCAAGAAACAAGTCAGAGAAAGGCAAAGTACACAAAAAAGAGGCTTTCAAACAACAAGACACGATCCTTACAACAAATCAAATCAAAGTTTGATAACAAAAGGCAACCACCTTTAATTGAAAGCCACCATGTCAAATCCAGAGAATCAAAGTCCACCCTTGTCCCCAAGGACTGCAGCACTCTATGCCATGATGAATAATCGATTCAAAGCCCTTCAACGGCGAATAGATCAAATCAGAATTGAGGGAGAATCTAGAGACCATGAGCATAGAGAGAAAAGGAGGCGTAGGAGGGAGAGACATGATGATGGTGATCCAAGGGCTGAGGATCATGGAGGAATGAGGCGAGAAGAGACACATGTGGAGAGTGTCAAAGTAAAAGTTCCACAATTTGTGGGCTTGAACAATCCGGAGGCATATTTGAAATGGGAACTCAGAATAGAACAACTTTTTGAGTACCACAACTATAGCAAGGAAAAGAAAGTGAAAGTGGCAGCTTCAGAATTCAAAGAATATGCCATGGTGTGGTGGGACCAATACCAGAAAGATAGGAGAAGGTGTGGTGCCAAACTAATTGACACCTGGGAGGACATGAAGGACGTGATGAGAAGGAGATATGCCCCAAATTCCTATAAGAAGGGCAATCCCTACAAATTGCAAAGCAGACCCAAGTTCATACAAAAAAAGTTTGAGCAATCAGATTTCTCTAAGGAGCTCAAGAGGGTGTTAGAAAAATGTGATACCACAAGGAGAGAAAGAAAGCATGAGAGGAGTGAAACAAAAAAAAAACATGAGTGAAACACTTGTTGAGAAGAAAGAGTTGAGTGAAAAGCAAAAAGAGGGTAAGGAAAACATTTTGAGTGAACACACTTTGAGTGAAAATAAAAGTGAGGAACTTTGCATAGAATTCAACTTTCTTGATGAAACTCTTGTGCATAATGGTATTCATGAAATTTCTAAGGATACCCCTCAAATTTTACAACCAATAGAGGAATTTGAAACAATGGAACCCAACCCAGACCCATCAAAGATTTTACAACCATGTCTTGAAAGCCCAATAAATTCCGAATATATGTGTTTCAAGAATAGATTAGGAAATGGTTGGCCTTTGCATAATAATGATCAACAACTTAGTCAATGGAATTATCCTAAGTCTAGGGGGAACGAGTGGAATGAACCCATTGAGAACAGGAAGCCTACCTCAACCTTGTTAGTAAAACCCAATGTAAGTTGCTTAGATAGGAATTTTCATTGCTTTGTAGTTAGTGTGACTCCGTTTAGGATTTCTACCATGGAGCCAAACGAAAATATGTTCCTGAGCCAAGCATTACATCATTTTAGGATAAACCTTTTGCATACCATATCAAGTTACCATGCATCATTACATTTTTTCCAAACTAACAATTCTCATATTTTTGTGGAATCTGATTGTTACTTTTTAAAGTTACATCGTGGTCCAAGAAGTAGCTTGATCAAGCAGGACAAAGGGAAAAGTCAAGAACGAGATATCAAAGGTGGCTTTGTGAGGCGTGTGTTTGATCCAGGAGGTTTGGCTCGAACATAGCAGTAGGAGAATAGGTCCTTCCAAAGGACAAACAAGTAGAATAAATAAAGTGCTTGTCAAAGTTTGCCTTGGATTGAAATACATGAAGCCTTAAGATTTGAGGACAAATCTTCTTCAAGAAGGAGGGAATGATAACAGACAAGGGGGGGTGCCCTACGATTTGATGGACAACCCCTTGGAAACTAACATAATGCAATATCGGCGCACCATTTTCAGTTACAATTGATAAAGAATATTATTTGAAGATTACAAAGATTTGTTGAAGATCCATAACAACCAATCTTGCTAATATTGAAGAATGTCTTTTAAAGATTACAAAGATTTGTTGAAGATCCATAACAACAAATCCTGCTAAATCTTGAAAAATATCTTTTAGATATGACAAAAGATTTGTTGAAGATCCATAACAACCTATCTTCCTAATCTTGAAGAATATATTTTAAAGATCATGATGAATCAGACAAGGATATTATCCCTAGAATTTGGATTAATGTGATCAAATCTTTTGTAAGCCACATGGCATAATTAGGCTAAGTCAATCTTTTTCTTTTGCAATTTATTTCCCTATATATATGTGATGAAACACATGGAATAAAAGAGTTTGAGTTTGAGTCTTTATTTGGATTAAATTCCTTGTTAGTGAGTATTCTGCTAGCTTCTTGGCTGAGCCAAGGTTTTGTTCTTATCAAGAATTCCATTCTTGTGGCGAACTTCGCAGGCTTATCAAACACATTGTGTTTGTGGCGCCATCACCCTTCGTACCCCCGCCCATCTTCCTAAAAACACTTAACCAAATAATCAAACCACCCACATTACAATTCCATACACGTCCCCCCATACAAATTTCCCAAACATAGCCCACAATTTCGTTTATTTTTTTCCAACACCAAGAATTCAACAATCAAGAATTCACATGTAAAGCAAGAAACAAGTCAGAGAAAGGCAAAGTACACAAAAAAGAGGCTTTCAAACAACAAGACACGATCCTTACAACAAATCAAATCAAAGTTTGATAACAAAAGGCAACCACCTTTAATTGAAAGCCACCATGTCAAATCCAGAGAATCAAAGTCCACCCTTGTCCCCAAGGACTGCAGCACTCTATGCCATGATGAATAATCGATTCAAAGCCCTTCAACGGCGAATAGATCAAATCAGAATTGAGGGAGAATCTAGAGACCATGAGCATAGAGAGAAAAGGAGGCGTAGGAGGGAGAGACATGATGATGGTGATCCAAGGGCTGAGGATCATGGAGGAATGAGGCGAGAAGAGACACATGTGGAGAGTGTCAAAGTAAAAGTTCCACAATTTGTGGGCTTGAACAATCCGGAGGCATATTTGAAATGGGAACTCAGAATAGAACAACTTTTTGAGTACCACAACTATAGCAAGGAAAAGAAAGTGAAAGTGGCAGCTTCAGAATTCAAAGAATATGCCATGGTGTGGTGGGACCAATACCAGAAAGATAGGAGAAGGTGTGGTGCCAAACTAATTGACACCTGGGAGGACATGAAGGACGTGATGAGAAGGAGATATGCCCCAAATTCCTATAAGAAGGGCAATCCCTACAAATTGCAAAGCAGACCCAAGTTCATACAAAAAAAGTTTGAGCAATCAGATTTCTCTAAGGAGCTCAAGAGGGTGTTAGAAAAATGTGATACCACAAGGAGAGAAAGAAAGCATGAGAGGAGTGAAACAAAAAAAAAACATGAGTGAAACACTTGTTGAGAAGAAAGAGTTGAGTGAAAAGCAAAAAGAGGGTAAGGAAAACATTTTGAGTGAACACACTTTGAGTGAAAATAAAAGTGAGGAACTTTGCATAGAATTCAACTTTCTTGATGAAACTCTTGTGCATAATGGTATTCATGAAATTTCTAAGGATACCCCTCAAATTTTACAACCAATAGAGGAATTTGAAACAATGGAACCCAACCCAGACCCATCAAAGATTTTACAACCATGTCTTGAAAGCCCAATAAATTCCGAATATATGTGTTTCAAGAATAGATTAGGAAATGGTTGGCCTTTGCATAATAATGATCAACAACTTAGTCAATGGAATTATCCTAAGTCTAGGGGGAACGAGTGGAATGAACCCATTGAGAACAGGAAGCCTACCTCAACCTTGTTAGTAAAACCCAATGTAAGTTGCTTAGATAGGAATTTTCATTGCTTTGTAGTTAGTGTGACTCCGTTTAGGATTTCTACCATGGAGCCAAACGAAAATATGTTCCTGAGCCAAGCATTACATCATTTTAGGATAAACCTTTTGCATACCATATCAAGTTACCATGCATCATTACATTTTTTCCAAACTAACAATTCTCATATTTTTGTGGAATCTGATTGTTACTTTTTAAAGTTACATCGTGGTCCAAGAAGTAGCTTGATCAAGCAGGACAAAGGGAAAAGTCAAGAACGAGATATCAAAGGTGGCTTTGTGAGGCGTGTGTTTGATCCAGGAGGTTTGGCTCGAACATAGCAGTAGGAGAATAGGTCCTTCCAAAGGACAAACAAGTAGAATAAATAAAGTGCTTGTCAAAGTTTGCCTTGGATTGAAATACATGAAGCCTTAAGATTTGAGGACAAATCTTCTTCAAGAAGGAGGGAATGATAACAGACAAGGGGGGGTGCCCTACGATTTGATGGACAACCCCTTGGAAACTAACATAATGCAATATCGGCGCACCATTTTCAGTTACAATTGATAAAGAATATTATTTGAAGATTACAAAGATTTGTTGAAGATCCATAACAACCAATCTTGCTAATATTGAAGAATGTCTTTTAAAGATTACAAAGATTTGTTGAAGATCCATAACAACAAATCCTGCTAAATCTTGAAAAATATCTTTTAGATATGACAAAAGATTTGTTGAAGATCCATAACAACCTATCTTCCTAATCTTGAAGAATATATTTTAAAGATCATGATGAATCAGACAAGGATATTATCCCTAGAATTTGGATTAATGTGATCAAATCTTTTGTAAGCCACATGGCATAATTAGGCTAAGTCAATCTTTTTCTTTTGCAATTTATTTCCCTATATATATGTGATGAAACACATGGAATAAAAGAGTTTGAGTTTGAGTCTTTATTTGGATTAAATTCCTTGTTAGTGAGTATTCTGCTAGCTTCTTGGCTGAGCCAAGGTTTTGTTCTTATCAAGAATTCCATTCTTGTGGCGAACTTCGCAGGCTTATCAAACACATTGTGTTTGTGGCGCCATCACCCTTCGTACCCCCGCCCATCTTCCTAAAAACACTTAACCAAATAATCAAACCACCCACATTACAATTCCATACACGTCCCCCCATACAAATTTCCCAAACATAGCCCACAATTTCGTTTATTTTTTTCCAACACCAAGAATTCAACAATCAAGAATTCACATGTAAAGCAAGAAACAAGTCAGAGAAAGGCAAAGTACACAAAAAAGAGGCTTTCAAACAACAAGACACGATCCTTACAACAAATCAAATCAAAGTTTGATAACAAAAGGCAACCACCTTTAATTGAAAGCCACCATGTCAAATCCAGAGAATCAAAGTCCACCCTTGTCCCCAAGGACTGCAGCACTCTATGCCATGATGAATAATCGATTCAAAGCCCTTCAACAGCGAATAGATCAAATCAGAATTGAGGGAGAATCTAGAGACCATGAGCATAGAGAGAAAAGGAGGCGTAGGAGGGAGAGACATGATGATGGTGATCCAAGGGCTGAGGATCATGGAGGAATGAGGCGAGAAGAGACACATGTGGAGAGTGTCAAAGTAAAAGTTCCACAATTTGTGGGCTTGAACAATCCGGAGGCATATTTGAAATGGGAACTCAGAATAGAACAACTTTTTGAGTACCACAACTATAGCAAGGAAAAGAAAGTGAAAGTGGCAGCTTCAGAATTCAAAGAATATGCCATGGTGTGGTGGGACCAATACCAGAAAGATAGGAGAAGGTGTGGTGCCAAACTAATTGACACCTGGGAGGACATGAAGGACGTGATGAGAAGGAGATATGCCCCAAATTCCTATAAGAAGGGCAATCCCTACAAATTGCAAAGCAGACCCAAGTTCATACAAAAAAAGTTTGAGCAATCAGATTTCTCTAAGGAGCTCAAGAGGGTGTTAGAAAAATGTGATACCACAAGGAGAGAAAGAAAGCATGAGAGGAGTGAAACAAAAAAAAAACATGAGTGAAACACTTGTTGAGAAGAAAGAGTTGAGTGAAAAGCAAAAAGAGGGTAAGGAAAACATTTTGAGTGAACACACTTTGAGTGAAAATAAAAGTGAGGAACTTTGCATAGAATTCAACTTTCTTGATGAAACTCTTGTGCATAATGGTATTCATGAAATTTCTAAGGATACCCCTCAAATTTTACAACCAATAGAGGAATTTGAAACAATGGAACCCAACCCAGACCCATCAAAGATTTTACAACCATGTCTTGAAAGCCCAATAAATTCCGAATATATGTGTTTCAAGA
This sequence comes from Lupinus albus, assembly GCA_009771035.1. Classification (NCBI taxonomy): domain Eukaryota; kingdom Viridiplantae; phylum Streptophyta; class Magnoliopsida; order Fabales; family Fabaceae; genus Lupinus; species Lupinus albus. The sequence goes on from WOCE01000067.1 coordinate 46,175, forward strand.
ATAGATTAGGAAATGGTTGGCCTTTGCATAATAATGATCAACAACTTAGTCAATGGAATTATCCTAAGTCTAGGGGGAACGAGTGGAATGAACCCATTGAGAACAGGAAGCCTACCTCAACCTTGTTAGTAAAACCCAATGTAAGTTGCTTAGATAGGAATTTTCATTGCTTTGTAGTTAGTGTGACTCCGTTTAGGATTTCTACCATGGAGCCAAACGAAAATATGTTCCTGAGCCAAGCATTACATCATTTTAGGATAAACCTTTTGCATACCATATCAAGTTACCATGCATCATTACATTTTTTCCAAACTAACAATTCTCATATTTTTGTGGAATCTGATTGTTACTTTTTAAAGTTACATCGTGGTCCAAGAAGTAGCTTGATCAAGCAGGACAAAGGGAAAAGTCAAGAACGAGATATCAAAGGTGGCTTTGTGAGGCGTGTGTTTGATCCAGGAGGTTTGGCTCGAACATAGCAGTAGGAGAATAGGTCCTTCCAAAGGACAAACAAGTAGAATAAATAAAGTGCTTGTCAAAGTTTGCCTTGGATTGAAATACATGAAGCCTTAAGATTTGAGGACAAATCTTCTTCAAGAAGGAGGGAATGATAACAGACAAGGGGGGGTGCCCTACGATTTGATGGACAACCCCTTGGAAACTAACATAATGCAATATCGGCGCACCATTTTCAGTTACAATTGATAAAGAATATTATTTGAAGATTACAAAGATTTGTTGAAGATCCATAACAACCAATCTTGCTAATATTGAAGAATGTCTTTTAAAGATTACAAAGATTTGTTGAAGATCCATAACAACAAATCCTGCTAAATCTTGAAAAATATCTTTTAGATATGACAAAAGATTTGTTGAAGATCCATAACAACCTATCTTCCTAATCTTGAAGAATATATTTTAAAGATCATGATGAATCAGACAAGGATATTATCCCTAGAATTTGGATTAATGTGATCAAATCTTTTGTAAGCCACATGGCATAATTAGGCTAAGTCAATCTTTTTCTTTTGCAATTTATTTCCCTATATATATGTGATGAAACACATGGAATAAAAGAGTTTGAGTTTGAGTCTTTATTTGGATTAAATTCCTTGTTAGTGAGTATTCTGCTAGCTTCTTGGCTGAGCCAAGGTTTTGTTCTTATCAAGAATTCCATTCTTGTGGCGAACTTCGCAGGCTTATCAAACACATTGTGTTTGTGGCGCCATCACCCTTCGTACCCCCGCCCATCTTCCTAAAAACACTTAACCAAATAATCAAACCACCCACATTACAATTCCATACACGTCCCCCCATACAAATTTCCCAAACATAGCCCACAATTTCGTTTATTTTTTTCCAACACCAAGAATTCAACAATCAAGAATTCACATGTAAAGCAAGAAACAAGTCAGAGAAAGGCAAAGTACACAAAAAAGAGGCTTTCAAACAACAAGACACAATCCTTACAACAAATCAAATCAAAGTTTGATAACAAAAGGCAACCACCTTTAATTGAAAGCCACCATGTCAAATCCAGAGAATCAAAGTCCACCCTTGTCCCCAAGGACTGCAGCACTCTATGCCATGATGAATAATCGATTCAAAGCCCTTCAACGGCGAATAGATCAAATCAGAATTGAGGGAGAATCTAGAGACCATGAGCATAGAGAGAAAAGGAGGCGTAGGAGGGAGAGACATGATGATGGTGATCCAAGGGCTGAGGATCATGGAGGAATGAGGCGAGAAGAGACACATGTGGAGAGTGTCAAAGTAAAAGTTCCACAATTTGTGGGCTTGAACAATCCGGAGGCATATTTGAAATGGGAACTCAGAATAGAACAACTTTTTGAGTACCACAACTATAGCAAGGAAAAGAAAGTGAAAGTGGCAGCTTCAGAATTCAAAGAATATGCCATGGTGTGGTGGGACCAATACCAGAAAGATAGGAGAAGGTGTGGTGCCAAACTAATTGACACCTGGGAGGACATGAAGGACGTGATGAGAAGGAGATATGCCCCAAATTCCTATAAGAAGGGCAATCCCTACAAATTGCAAAGCAGACCCAAGTTCATACAAAAAAAGTTTGAGCAATCAGATTTCTCTAAGGAGCTCAAGAGGGTGTTAGAAAAATGTGATACCACAAGGAGAGAAAGAAAGCATGAGAGGAGTGAAAAAAAAAATAAACATGAGTGAAACACTTGTTGAGAAGAAAGAGTTGAGTGAAAAGCAAAAAGAGGGTAAGGAAAACATTTTGAGTGAACACACTTTGAGTGAAAATAAAAGTGAGGAACTTTGCATAGAATTCAACTTTCTTGATGAAACTCTTGTGCATAATGGTATTCATGAAATTTCTAAGGATACCCCTCAAATTTTACAACCAATAGAGGAATTTGAAACAATGGAACCCAACCCAGACCCATCAAAGATTTTCCAACCATGTCTTGAAAGCCCAATAAATTCCGAATATATGTGTTTCAAGAATAGATTAGGAAATGGTTGGCCTTTGCATAATAATGATCAACAACTTAGTCAATGGAATTATCCTAAGTCTAGGGGGAACGAGTGGAATGAACCCATGGAGAACAGGAAGCCTACCTCAACCTTGTTAGTAAAACCCAATATAAGTTGCTTAGATTGGAATTTTCATTGCTTTGTAGTTAGTGTGACTCCGTTTAGGATTTCTACCATGGAGCCAAACGAAAATATGTTCCTGAGCCAAGCATTACATCATTTTAGGATAAACCTTTTGCATACCATATCAAGTTACCATGCATCATTACATTTTTTCCAAACTAACAATTCTCATATTTTTGTGGATTCTGATTGTTACTTTTTAAAGTTACATCGTGGTCCAAGAAGTAGCTTGATCAAGCAGGACAAAGGGAAAAGTCAAGAACGAGATATCAAAGGTGGCTTTGTGAGGCGTGTGTTTGATCCAGGAGGTTTGGCTCGAACATAGCAGTAGGAGAATAGGTCCTTCCAAAGGACAAACAAGTAGAATAAATAAAGTGCTTGTCAAAGTTTGCCTTGGATTGAAATACATGAAGCCTTAAGATTTGAGGACAAATCTTCTTCAAGAAGGAGGGAATGATAACAGACAAGGGGGGGTGCCCTACGATTTGATGGACAACCCCTTGGAAACTAACATAATGTAATATCGGCGCACCATTTTCAGTTACAATTGATAAAGAATATTATTTGAAGATTACAAAGATTTGTTGAAGATCCATAACAACCAATCTTGCTAATATTGAAGAATGTCTTTTAAAGATTACAAAGATTTGTTGAAGATCCATAACAACCAATCCTGCTAAATCTTGAAAAATATCTTTTAGATATGACAAAAGATTTGTTGAAGATCCATAACAACCTATCTTCCTAATCTTGAAGAATATATTTTAAAGATCATGATGAATCAGACAAGGATATTATCCCTAGAATTTGGATTAATGTGATCAAATCTTTTGTAAGCCACATGGCATAATTAGGCTAAGTCAATCTTTTTATTTTGCAATTTATTTCCCTATATATATGTGATGAAACACATGGAATAAAAGAGTTTGAGTTTGAGTTTTTATTTGGATTAAATTCCTTGTTAGTGAGTATTCTGCTAGCTTCTTGGCCGAGCCAAGGTTTTGTTCTTATCAAGAATTTCATTCTTGTGGCGAACTTCGCAGGCTTATTAAACACATTGTGTTTGTGGCGCCATCACCCTTCATACCCCCGCCCATCTTCCTAAAAACACTTAACCAAATAATCAAACCACCCACATTACAATTCCATACACGTCCCCCCATACAAATTTCCCAAACATAGCCCACAATTTCGTTTATTTTTTTCCAACACCAAGAATTCAACAATCAAGAATTCACAAGTAAAGCAAGAAACAAGTCAGAGAAAGGCAAAGTACACAAAAAAGAGGCTTTCAAACAACAAGACACGATCCTTACAACAAATCAAATCAAAGTTTGATAACAAAAGGCAACCACCTTTAATTGAAAGCCACCATGTCAAATCCAGAGAATCAAAGTCCACCCTTGTCCCTAAGGACTGCAGCACTCTATGTCATGATGAATAATCGATTCAAAGCCCTTCAACGGCGAATAGATCAAATCAGAATTGAGGGAGAATCTAGAGACCATGAGCATAGAGAGAAAAGGAGGCGTAGGAGGGAGAGACATGATGATGGTGATCCAAGGGCTGAGGATCATGGAGGAATGAGGCGAGAAGAGACACATGTGGAGAGTGTCAAAGTAAAAGTTCCCACAATTTGTGGGCTTGAACAATCCGGAGGCATATTTGAAATGGGAACTCAGAATAGAACAACATTTTGAGTACCACAACTATAGCAAGGAAAAGAAAGTGAAAGTGGCAGCTTCAGAATTCAAAGAATATGCCATGGTGTGGTGGGACCAATACCAGAAAGATAGGAGAAGGTGTGGTGCCAAACTAATTGACACCTGGGAGGACATGAAGGACGTGATGAGAAGGAGATATGCCCCAAATTCCTATAAGAAGGGCAATCCCTACAAATTGCAAAGCAGACCCAAGTTCATACAAAAAAAGTTTGAGCAATCAGATTTCTCTAATGAGCTCAAGAGGGTGTTAGAAAAATGTGATACCACAAGGAGAGAAAGAAAGCATGAGAGGAGTGAAACAAAAAAAAAACATGAGTGAAACACTTGTTGAGAAGAAAGAGTTGAGTGAAAAGCAAAAAGAGGGTAAGGAAAACATTTTGAGTGAACACACTTTGAGTGAAAATAAAAGTGAGGAACTTTGCATAGAATTCAACTTTCTTGATGAAACTCTTGTGCATAATGGTATTCATGAAATTTCTAAGGATACCCCTCAAATTTTACAACCAATAGAGGAATTTGAAACAATGGAACCCAACCCAGACCCATCAAAGATTTTCCAACCATGTCTTGAAAGCCCAATAAATTCCGAATATATGTGTTTCAAGAATAGATTAGGAAATGATTGGCCTTTGCATAATAATGATCAACAACTTAGTCAATGGCATTATCCTAAGTCTAGGGGGAACGAGTGGAATGAACCCATTGAGAACAGGAAGCCTACCTCAACCTTGTTAGTAAAACACAATATAAGTTGCTTAGATAGGAATTTTCATTGCTTTGTAGTTAGTGTGACTCCGTTTAGGATTTCTACCATGGAGCCAAACGAAAATATGTTCCTGGGCCAAGCATTGCATCATTTTAGGATAAACCTTTTGCATACCATATCAAGTTACCATGCATCATTACATTTTTTCCAAACTAACAATTCTCATGTTTTTGTGGATTCTGATTGTTACTTTTTAAAGTTACATCGTGGTCAAAGAAGTAGCTTGATCAAGCAGGACAAAGGGAAAAGTCAAGAACGAGATATCAAAGGTGGCTTTGTGAGGCGTGTGTTTGATCCAGGAGGTTTGGCTCGAACATAGCAGTAGGAGAATAGGTCCTTCCAAAGGACAAACAAGTAGAATAAATAAAGTGCTTGTCAAAGTTTGCCTTGGATTGAAATACATTGAAGCCTTAAGATTTGAGGACAAATCTTCTTCAAGAAGGAGGGAATGATAACAGACAAGGGGGGGGGGGGGGGGGGGGGGGGGGGGCTACGATTTGATGGACAATCCCTTGGAAACTAACATAATGCAATATTGGCGCACCATTTTCAGTTACAATTGATAAAGAATAATATTATTTGAAGATTACAAAGATTTGTTGAAGATCCATAACAACCAATCTTGCTAATATTGAAGAATATCTTTTAAAGATTACAAAGATTTGTTGAAGATCCATAACAACCAATCCTGCTAAATCTTGAAAAATATCTTTTAGATATGACAAAAGATTTGTTGAAGATCCATAACAACCTATCTTCCTAATCTTGAAGAATATATTTTAAAGATCATGATGAATCAGCCAAGGATATTATCCCTAGAATTTGGATTAATGTGATCAAATCTTTTGTAAGCCACATGGCATAATTAGGCTAAGTCAATCTTTTTCTTTTGCAATTTATTTCCCTATATATATGTGATGAAACACATGGATTAAAACAGTTTGAGTTTGAGTTTTTATTTGGATTAAATTCCTTGTTAGTGAGTATTCTCCTAGCTTCTTGGCTCAGCCAAGGTTTTGTTCTTATCAAGAATTCCATTCTTGTGGCGAACTTCGCAGGCTTATCAAACACATTGTGTTTGTGGCGCCATCACCCTTCATACCCCCGCCCATCTTACTAAAAACACTAAACCAAATCATCAAAACCACCCCCATTACAATTCCATACACGTCCCCCATACAAATTTCCCAAACACATCCCACAATTTCGTTCTTTCCTAACACCAAGGATTCAACAATCAAGAATTCACAAGTAAAGCAAGAAAAAAGTCAAAGAAAGGCAAAGTAAACAACAAAGAGGCTTTCAAACAACAAGACACTATCCTTACAACAAATCAAATCAAAGTTTGATAACAAAAAGGCAACCACCCCTAGAGGTTGTCATTACCAAGCATCTCTTCCATCTGCCTTTGGAGGGCTTGGATTTGAGTGCTGATATTATGTAAAGCCACGGTGAACTTGGTTGTTCTTGGGGAAATTGTTGGGCTTCGGTCGCGACTAGACATGATTTGTGGCTTTCAAGCAATACTAGCACCTGATACCACTTGACAACAACCTCCTTGAGGGGTTGGTGTTCTTTACGATCCTTTTGCTTGAAATTTGGACTTGTAATGTAAATGCGGAATTTCTAGTTGTTTTTGGTATTTTTGTTTTTGGGAATTCTGGTTGTTTTTGGTATTTTTGTATTTGGGGTTGTTTGTATTGTGGTTGTATGTAAGGGTTGTGGGATTTTGGGCTAGTGCGTGGCTTGAGTCAGTCTGGCCGAGGCTGGCCTTGGGCTGAGCGAGGTGCTGGAAATTCTAACCGAGGCTTTAATGTCCTGGGTAGGTTTTCTGACCGTGAGTGAGCTAGATGATGCCAATGGTTCGGTTTTGGGGTGTTTGCCTGTTTGGGCTTGAATTTGGTCGTGTGTGGATGGTTAAGGGGGATTAAATTAGGGAAAGATAAAAGAAGTTGGAAAAGACTTGAGAGGGAAAACGCCAAAAGCCTAAGCTTTATAAGTGATAGCAACCCACCTAGGCCCAAGCCTTAAGAAGGCCAACAATTCCATCAAGCATGCCATACAACTAGATGAACCACCCGATGGAGGCCACTTTTCCTTAAGGGCTTAATGGTTTCAACTTCATTTTGCACTAAAATAAGTAGGGGTCTTATGTCCCACCATTATTTTAATTTATGTTTAAGTTACTTGGACAATAAGATTAGTTTATGTTTTGCGCTTTATATCCCATTATTGGCCTTATGCCTTGTAACCTATAATTGTCATATGAAGAAAGAGCTATGGAAATGTCTTGAGCAGCCAAAGCCACATGCTGATTTTGGGTTTCACGACCAGACCATATAAGCCAAGGCAGACCAAGCTGACTCAACCAAAGCTAGGCAGCACTGTACCAAATCTAAGCCAAGGCAGACCCAACTGACTCAGCGAGGCAGCCCACCATATTTGACAGCAACCTCCTTGAGGGGTTGGTGAAATTGCGATCGTTTTGCTTGAAATTCTAACAATTGGTGCGGAATTGACTTAGAATAGGGGTGTCTTGGTTTTGTTTGTATGTTTTGGGTGTTTTTGGTTGGCTTTGGATTATGGTTGTGTATGGCTTAGTTTATGACCGAGGGGGTGACTTTTTGGACTGGTGCTTGGCTAAGAAATTCTGACCGAGGCTTTATTGTCTTGGGTAGCTTTTCTGACCGAGAGTAGGTGTAGGTGATGGTTTGGGTTTGTTTGGCTGAGAGGGTAATTGTTGGGGCAGGTTGGCTTTGGATTGCGGTTTGAGTTTAGGCTTAGGTAATTAGGTTCTGTTTGTGATGGATGAGTGTGTTTGGCTGAATGTGAGTTGGGGGGTACTTTTATGTTGTTTTGTATTTGGTTTTTTTGTGTGGTTTATGATGGTCTTGTAGATGGATGAAAGAATGTGGAAGAGGTTGAAGGGGGAAGGCGCCACAAGCTTTAACTTGATAAGCCGAATGATATCCGCCACAACAAGGATGTTGATGAGGATTAAGAGAGGCGCAACACCAATGAAGGTGATAAGCCAAGGAACACCACAAGACAAGTCTTGATAAGTTCAAGAGTGTTAGGAGCAAAGCTCATCTAAACAACACCAAATCTGATTTCAAATTCCAAGTTATTTCATTTCATAAAACAAAGGCATACATATAGAATGGCCAGCCAAGAGGCTGCCTAGAGTTTGGAAAAAATCTTCAATGTGCTAGCCTAGTTTTTAGCATGGTAATGAATGGGCACATGCACATGTGCGTGTTGGCCTTAGGCTGGACCAGCCAGCCATGTATTATGACCAATATTTGGTCTTGATTCATACTACTCCATATAAGGCAAATTTCATTCTCATTAAGACTTTACATTAATCCTATTCAAATGGCACTTAAAAGCTGAGTTCAAATCTGAATTCTAAAAAAGGCAACAACCAAGCTCCTTGATCCCTCTTTGGCAAGTTTCCCACGGTTTGAATGCTATACCACATGGCTGAATTCATTAAATGGCTTGATTCTCCATAAAAGGCAAGTAATCAAGCTCCCACACGACTCATTTATTGAGGAATTCAAATGTGCATGCTGAATAAGGTAATATCCACCCATCTTGAGCTATACTTGGAAAGTAATCAATAGGTTTCATGGCCTGATGGAGATTCCACGTTTTGAATATTTGAATAGGACTTCATGGCTGAATGGCAAGTCACAAGGCCCCTTAAATGCTTGATTCAAATCAGCCTTGCTTGATAAGGCAACAACCACTCATGTTGAGCTATATTTGGTAAGTAATGAATTGTCTTCAAAGCTTGATGACCAAAACAGCTTGAATTCAAATTTGAGCCATATTTGGAAAGTAATGGTTTCAAGGCTGTCAAGCAATCCACACGTTTTGGGTATGGTAGTTGATTATTCTCATTATGGCAATGCAACCACAAATTCTCCCTTTATGGTAATAGGCCGACGGTTTCTTCTTGGTCATGAATGCTTGGATGAATGTTGCTTAAGCTAAATATGGTAATAATAGGTTACATGGCACAAGGCCAATAATGGGCTATAAAGCTTAAAACATAAACTAAACTTATTGTGCAAATAAAAGAGATAAAACATAAAATAATTTAAATGTGGGACAAAGGACCCCCACTTTATTTAAGTAAAACGAAAATGTCCTTAAGTTCTTAAGGAGAATTGGCCTTTGGATGCTAAGCTTGATGGGCTTGTTGGTCTTCTTAGACTTGGCCCCAATCAGGTTGCTATCAATATTTCCAGCCAGCCAAGCATTTATGGGTCCAAGGAGGAATAATGGAAATGTGGGCAACATTAAAAGACTTGCAAAGTTCAGAAGGCAGCCATTACTCCACCCCTAGAAATACCTTTTTGGAAGAAGGTTTGAATTTGGCCACATGCTCATAAATCACCTTCCAAGCCGTGAGCCAAATATGGACAGCAATGAATACTTTCCAAATCCATCCAGCCTAAATTCAAATTGGCACATTGAAGACACAATCAATTTATTGCCTTTTCGGGAACAATCGAATTATTGCTTTCCAAACCTGGTTCAAAGCACGTTTTAATGAGGAGGCAACCACTTGAATGACCACAGAAGAGTGGGAAAACTTTCCAAAACAGGAACAATTGCCTCATTCATCAATTCCCACATATGCACCAAAACTTGAATGGCCAGATTAATACTTTCCAAATCCGACTGCCTATTGAAGACTTACCATAAACCAGCCACACAACACGTGGAGAATCTTCCAACCAACTTGAATTCGAATTGGCACATTCAACACGCATTCAAGTCTTGCCTTATTGGGAAAACACGTGGAAAATCAACCAGCCAGCCTCATATTCAAATTGGCACATTCTAGACTCATTTAAGTCTTGCTTTATTGGAAAAACACGTGGAAAATCAACCAGCCAGCCTCAAATTCAAATTTGGCACATTCAAGACACACTTAAGTCTTGCCTTTTTGGGAAAAAAAAAACATGTGCTAAAAGCCAGCCATACATTAACTCCATCAACATATGCTGAATTCGTTTTGAAGGCTTATTTAATTTTCCTTATACTCAGCCCCATGTTTGGAGCCATAATTCAACGTAATAAAAACAAGGCATTAAGTCTATAGGTTGAATTCAGAATTAGGCAATGAATGCTAGGCTAAGCAAGTGGAAGCCTCATGGCCAGCCCACACAATATATGTATCCTGCCAAAGCATGAATAAGACAGATTTGATTTTTAAGAGAAAAACACTTTGTTGTTTTAGTTGAGCTTTGCTCCTACCCTTTTAACTTATCAAGCTTTCTTGTGGCGTTTCTGGCTTATCACATTCATTGGTGTGGCGCTTACTATCATCCTCATCAACATCCTTGTTGTGGTGGACTTCACTTGGTTTATCAAGCTACAAGCTTGTGGCACCTTCTCCTCAAGTCTTCTTCCATTTTCTTTAATCCATGTACCCCCTCATCCTCATTCATAACCTACCATACACGGCCAAACAAACCCAAACACATCTCCTACACCCCCACGACCATAAACTAAGCCAAAGACATTTCCTATCAACCATAAACCAAAGCCAACCCAAAAATATTACTTACAACCCCCACTCCTCACAAAACCGAGAACAACAACCCCATAACCCATTGCCTCACCCAACCATAAACAAAAACATCCATTTAAACCAAAAATACCAAAAATACCACCAAAGCCCGAATTCCCATTTACCTAGTACAATTCCGCACTAAATTTTTGAGTTTCAAGCAAAACGATCGCAAAGAACACCAACCCCCACAAGGAGGTTGCTGTCAAGTGGTATCAGAGCTAGCTTTGCTTGAAAGTTGTTCATGAAAAACAAATGGCAAATCCTATATTCATGCCTCATGGTCAATCCTTTCTGATAAGGCGACTTTTTGAAAGTCAAACTATAGAGGATGAGGCCAACCAAAGGGAAAACATCTTTCATTGTAGGTGTCTGATCCAAGGAAAGGTATGCTTGTTGAGTATTGATAGTGGCAGTTGTGTCGACATGGTTTGATAGCAACCTCCTTGTGGGGGTTGGTATTTCACTTTGATCGTTTTGTTTGAAGCCTTGGATTAGGACACTTTAGGACTGTTTTTGGTTGTATTTTTGGGTGTTTAAGTTTGGTCACGGCTGGCTTTTGTTTAGGAGTGGTTTGGGATGTGTTTGGGGATGATTCTGGCCGAGAGTAGGTGTTTTGGGATGGAAGAATGTTAGGCTTTGTGTGTAGGCCGAGGGTAAATGTTTGGGTTGGTGTGTGTTGTATTTTGGTCACGAATTTGGATAAAAGAATGGTGAAGAAGATTGAAATGGATGGCGCCACAAACTGAAATGTTTGATAAGCCAATTGAGGTTCGCCACAAACAAGGATGTTTGATAAGAACTATACTCTTGGTTCAACCAAGAACTTAGGAGAGAAAATCTCACTAACACTTTGCTTTTGCATAAAATTCAACTTGTTTTCATTCATCATGTATGTGATTACATATAGTCTTGGGCTGGCCGTGTGAAGGCTTCCCTCTTGCTTTTGAAATTGAAATCCTACTTTATTACATTGATCACAATAGTTAAACAAAGGCTAATTTTAAGAAAAAACATTAAAACCCATTTTGAATGTGTATTTGAGCACATGTCCAATGTATGTGGACAATTAGCCAAGTATTCGGCCTAGCCTTCATTTAGCTTAGATTGTTGCCTTTAAGCTTAGCCAATTTCAAGGGCCTTGTCCCTTGTGTCTTCATTTAGGCCGAGGCAAGATTCTAGGGTGCTCATTGAAGTCTCCCATTCAAATTTGAATTCTGGCCGTGTTGTGTTGCATCCATTTATGCCATGAGCTGAAAATGGGGGATTGTTGTCCCTCTTCATTAACTCCATAAAGCCATGGATGAATTTATGCTTTGTTTGAATTCAAAAACAATGAGCACGTGGGAATTAGTTGTTATGGCTTGATTCTTTAAGGCATGGGCTGAAAATATGGGATGTGCCTTCAATGGTTGTTTGAATTTGAAACTAGCCTTGAATGCCTTCCTTCTTTGTAGCTTGGCCGAAATTTGCATAGTAAGTGCTCAATTAAAATGGCCTGAAACATGGGGCAAAGAATATGGGATGTGCCATAAATGTGTTTAAGTCCCATTTGAATTTGAGATTCAGCCTTAAGTGCATGCTTTAAAGTGAGGCGGGAGATGTGGGATTGCTTTAACACTCCTCTTTAATGTTGCAAGCCTCCCTTAATGGTTGATTCAAATTTGTATCTAGCCTTAATGTTCCTTATTTATGCCGAGCTGAATGTGTGGATTGCTTGCTTTATGCTTGGCCGTGCATGAGAAACATCATTTATGACTTGGCTGAATATGCGGCGCCTTGGCCTAGTCAGCATGCTTGGACGTGGACTTTCATGACTTTGGCTGAAACACATCAACATGATTATTAGTAAACTTAATTAAAAATAAAAGCATGCTTAAAATAGTAGGCATAATAAACGTGGTTAGTCCACTTATTAAAAGCTTAAGGAAAGAAAATAAAGTAAGGCCTATTCTAGGTCGTAGCCTTCAAAAGGCTCATCCTCTACAAGGAGGCAATTAATGGGCCTCATATTGCCACTTAGCCCAAGTGATGCTTGAAGACTTAGCACAAGTTGGCCAAAGGTGCTTTGGGCATTCTTGGCCCTGGCCTGAGTTATGGCTCCCCATAGGCCACTAGATCATCCAGATTGATGGGCCTTGGCGGGTTGCTATCATGGTTAGTTCAAGAGTAGTCTCAAAACTAAATCTTGTGACTAGACCACATCCCACTCCTTATCAGCTTCAATGGATAAGTGAGGTTGGGGAAATAATTGTCAAAGAACAAGTTGATATTCCCTTTTCCATAGGGAAATATGAAGATGTAGTTCTTTGTGATGTGGTTCACATGGAAACCAGCCATATGATTTTGGGTCGTCCATGGCAATATGACAAAAGAACCATCCATGATTGTTTTTCAAACAAGATCAAATTTTTACACCAAAATCGAAAGGTGGTGTTGGCTTCATTATCTCCTAAACAAGCAAAAGAAGATCAACAAAGGTTGAGAGAAAAGTTGGAAGAGGAGAGAAATGAAACATTGTGTGAAAAACAAGAGTGTGAAAGTAAAAGCGAGGGACTTTGCTTGGATTCTAGTTTTCCTAATGAACCTCTTGTTCATAGTGATGTTTGTTTGGATGTGCAGGAAGTTCCTAAGGAGGCCTCAAAAACTTTGCCACGCATGGAACCCGATGACAATGAGAAGAATGCATCTAACTTGATTATACAACCTAGTGTAGTGTGCCTAGATACAAAATTTCATTATTTTGTAATTTGTATGACTCCATTTGCAATTTCATGTTTGGAGCCAAAGATGTTGCATAACACAGTTAGAACTCATGCATTGTCACATCTTTTTAGGACCAACACGTTTGATGTGTTACTTGTGTCAAGTAACATTGCTAGTGAGTGGTCAAACCAAGGTGGGGATACCAAGGATGGATTTGAGAGGCGTGTGTTTGATCCTGATAGCAACCCGCCAAGGGCCATCAACTTGGATGACCTAATGGGCCTAGGAGGACCCATAACTTGGGCCAGGGCATGGGAGGCCCAAGGCATACTTTGCCAACTTAAATTGAATACCCTCACATAAATTGGGCCAAGTGAGGATAGGAAGCCTACAAATTGCCTCCTTTAAAGTCATGAATGAGCATTTGGAGCATTTAAAGATGGTTGCCTTTTCAGCCTTAGCATTCACGGAACGTGGGGCCTCATCAAAAGCTGCCTTCAAGGTGTTCATAACTTGCCTTATAAGGAGAAGCAATTCAAACTCAGCATTAAAATCTTCATAAAGAGCTCCAACCAGCCATAAAGAGGTCATTCATGGCCAAAACTTTCCTTATCAATGCAGCATTCAAGTACGGACGTCTGTCACTCCATCTAGCATTAAAATCATCATTCAAAATGAGGCAAAACATGTGAATTGAAAATCCAGCTTTGAAAACCAGTTGATGACTTTCCAAAAATAGTGCAAGGAGTGTGAATGCTACCTGGTCAGCCTTGTGGAGCATTAAAATATTGCCTTATGGGGATTTCAGAATTGAATGGTATCTTAATGAGGCTGTGTATTGAATTTCCACATGTGCCTAATCAACTTCAACACTTTAAAAACGTGAAACCACACAATGCCGTTCATGGAGGATTTATTTGTTGCCTTATTGGGATTCCAAAAAGGAGTCCAAATGAATTTCCTAGGGCACCAACCTTTGAAGCAACCTTGCAAGCAATAAAAGCTGAACTTCGAACCATTCGAGGGCAAATGGAAGAATTGAGGATGGAATTTGAAAGGAAACCTCCTAAAGGGAAGCCAAAATAAAGGTTCCATCCTTTATTGGCAAGAATGATCCAGAAACCTATCTGAAGTGGGAAATTAAGATGGAAAAAGTCTTCAATTGTAATTCTTACAACGAAGAGAGAAAGGTTATGTTGGCTACTTCAGCGTTTAAGGATTATGCCTTAAGCTGGTGGGTTCAAATCCAAAAGGAGTGGAGTAGATGTGGTCTTAAATCAATCGATACTTGGGAAAGAGTGAAAAGTGCAATGAGGTTAAGTTATGCCCCAAAGGCCTATCACCAAACCAATCACAATAAAGTCCAAAGCCGATCCAAGTGAGCCAAATCATAGAGGATTTCGAAAAGGCATTACAATATGAATCCGCAAGGGGAAAAAGAGAGCCCGAGATCATGAGTGAAACACTTGTGAGTAGGGAAGTTTTGAGTGAAACACTTGTGAGTGAGGAAAACACTTTGAGTGAGACTACTTTGAGTGAAAGTGCTTTGAGTGAAAACACAATGAGTACAAACACTATGAGTGAAATTCAAAGTGAGATTAAGGATGCTGTTGTGTCAAGGCAACCCTTATACCTACCCTCTTGTGGGTAATTTTATGTTATTACTGACCATACTAATTATAACAATTGTTTGTCAATATTTGTTCAACAATTTTTGCATGGAGTTGGTCAAATATTTCCTCAAGAAATGATCAGTGTTATTCCACATACTAATCAATGTGTGGAACATGAAGAAGTGGTGGATCATGTGCATTGGACAAAGACGAGTAGTAATGAAGAATCAACCTTATTGTTGAAGGATGATAGCTCAAAAAGGACAAAAAAAATTTCAACCAAAAACATCAACAATGCTTGTAATGGTTCTAAGGTATTTATCGATGATGAGACCCAGGGGGGTAACCCAACTTTTTGAAGAACTTGTCCTTTACTTTGCCACCTTTCATAAAGCTTATAAGGACATTTTATTTATTTGCATTAATAAAGTGGGGGTCCTTTGTCCCACATTTATTTTATATATGTTATATTTAGTTACTTGGAACATTTACTTTTAAGTATTGCCTCATTTGGAGTAGGCATGTAATAAGGGGCAATAAGGGTTTCTTATGGGGAGTGGGTTAGTTCCTTGTTACTTTCCATAAGGAGGCAGCCATATGAAGCACAACAAGGGTGGAGTTTCCTTATCTAAGTCAAGCTGTGTGGTTATTTCACCATGTGCTGATTTGCGTTTTGAATTTTGCCTTTAAAGTCATGAATGAGCATTTGGAGCATTTAAAGATGGTTTCCTTTTAAGCCTTGGCATTCATGGAACGTGGGGCCTCATCAAAAGCTGCCTTCAAGGTGTTCATAACTTGCCTTATAAGGAGAAGCAATTCAAACTCAGCATTAAAATCTTCATAAAGAGCTCCAACCAGCCATAAAGAGGTCATTCATGGCCAAAACTTTCCTTATCAATGTAGCATTCAAGTAGGGACGTGTGCCACTCCATCTAGCATTAAAATCATCATTCAAAATGAGGCAAAACGTGTGAATTGAAAATCCGGCTTTGAAAACCAATTGATGACTTTCCAAAAATAGTGCAAGGAGTGTGAATGCTACCTGGTCACCCTTGTGGAGCATTAAAATATTGGCTTATGGGGATTTCAGAATTGAATGGTATCTTAATGAGGCTGTGTATTGAATTTCCACATGTGCCTAATCAACTTCAACACTTTAAAAACGTGGAGCCACACAATGCCATTCATGGAGGATTTATTTGTTGCCTTATTGGGAGAAGCTTTTTGAAATCAGCATTCAAGCTCATCAATAGGGCGTGTGGAAGCTTGGCTGTTGCCTTATTTGGAATACAAATTCAAACTCAACATTTAAGGAACCGTGTGGACATTGAATTCAGCAAACATGTGGGGTTTTTGCACTCATTTCCATTAATGAGTCGTGTGGAAGTTGTCATATTAGGAACATAAGCTTAATTTTATGAGGTTAATATGTAATAAAAGAGTGTAGAACGAATCTGGACCAACTACTTGGTCCAATCCATGCTCTAGCCATGCAAAACTAAGGTTGTGCCATAAAGGCTTCGGCCAAATTCTAGGCAGCCTCTTGGCTGGCCTCCCTATATGTATTCCTATGCTAAATGAATGAAAATAAGTTGAATTCTGTTGGATTAAATCCTTTCTTGTTTAGTTGAGTTATGCTCCTAACATATCACCTTGGTGTGGTGTTCCTTGGCTTATCACCTTCATTGGTGTGGCGCCTCTCCTAATCCTTATCAACATCCTTGTTGTGGCGGATCTCATTTGGTTTATCAAGCTTCATGCTTGTGGCACCTTTCCCCTTCATATCTTATTCACCTTCTTTTATCCAACTACACTTATAACTCACCAAAACACAACCGTACAAACCCATACACGTCCACTTTCCAGCCAAACACATACCCATTCTCATCCATTTCCTTCTATCCCTCACATACACAAAAATACTAAAAATACAAGCCTTAAACACCCAAAAAGAACCAAACCGAATTTCCAAACCAAAACAACCAAAAAATTACACAATTCCGCTACAATATCCTGAAAAGTGAATCATCAAACAAGACGATCGTTTCCACAATACCAACCCCCACAAGGAGGTTGTTATCAGGTGGTAATCAGAGCAAGCCTTGCTTGATGATTTTATTTCCAAAAAAAATAAAGAAAGATATGTGTAGTCCAAAAAGGAGTCCAAATGAATTTCCTAGGGCACCAACCTTTGAAGTAACCTTGCAAGCAATAAAAGCTGAACTTCGAACCATTCGAGGGCAAATGGAAGAATTGAGGATGGAATTTGAAAGGAAACCTCCTAAAGGGAAGCCAAAATAAAGGTTCCATCCTTTATTGGCAAGAATGATCCAGAAACCTATCTGAAGTGGGAAATTAAGATGGAAAAAGTCTTCAATTGTAATTCTTACAACGAAGAGAAAAAGGTTATGTTGGCTACTTCAACGTTTAAGGATTATGCCTTAAGCTGGTGGGTTCAAATCCAAAAGGAGTGGAGTAGATGTGGTCTTAAATCAATCGATACTTGGGAAAGAGTGAAAAGTGCAATGAGGTTAAGTTATGCCCCAAAGGCCTATCACCAAACCAATCACAATAAAGTCCAAAGACGATCCAAGTGAGCCAAATCATAGAGGATTTCGAAAAGGCATTACAATATGAATCCGCAAGGGGAAAAAGACAGCCCGAGATCATGAGTGAAACACTTGTGAGTAGGGAAGTTTTGAGTGAAACACTTGTGAGTGAGGAAAACACTTTGAGTGAGGAATATACTTTGAGTGAGACTACTTTGAGTGAAAGTGCTTTGAGTGAAAACACAATGAGTGCAAACACTATGAGTGAAATTCAAAGTGAGATTAAGGATGCTGTTGTGTCAAGGCAACCCTTATACCTACCCTCTTGTGGGTAATTTTATGTTATTACTGACCATACTAATTATAACAATTGTTTGTCAATATTTGTTCAACAATTTTTGCATGGAGTTGGTCAAATATTTCCTCAAGAAATGATCAGTGTTATTCCACATACTAATCAATGTGTGGAACATGAAGAAGTGGTGGATCATGTGCATTGGACAAAGACGAGTAGTAATGAAGAATCAACCTTATTGTTGAAGGATGATAGCTCAAAAAGGACAAAAAAAATTTCAACCAAAAACATCAACAATGCTTGTAATGGTTCTAAGGTATTTATCGATGATGAGACCTAGGGGGGTAACCCAACTTTTTGAAGAACTTGTCCTTTACTTTGCCACCTTTCATAAAGCTTAAGGACATTTTATTTATTTGCATTAATAAAGTGGGGGTCCTTTGTCCCACATTTATTTTATATATGTTATATTTAGTTACTTGGAACATTTACTTTTAAGTATTGCCTGATTTGGAGTAGGCATGTAATAATGGGTAATAAGGGAGGCTTGCAACATTAAAGAGGAGTGTTAAAGCAATCCCACATCTCCCGCCTCACTTTAAAGCATGCACTTAAGGCTGAATCTCAAATTCAAATGGGACTTAAACACATTTATGGCACATCCCATATTCTTTGCCCCATGTTTCAGGCCATTTTAATTGAGCACTTACTATGCAAATTTCGGCCAAGCTACAAAGAAGGAAGGCATTCAAGGCTAGTTTCAAATTCAAACAACCATTGAAGGCACATCCCATATTTTCAGCCCATGCCTTAAAGAATCAAGCCATAACAACTAATTCCCACGTGCTCATTGTTTTTGAATTCAAACAAAGCATAAATTCATCCATGGCTTTATGGAGTTAATGAAGAGGGACAACAATCCCCCATTTTCAGCTCATGGCATAAATGGATGCAACACAACACGGCCAGAATTCAAATTTGAATGGGAGACTTCATTGAGCACCCTAGAATCTTGCCTCGGCCTAAATGAAGACACAAGGGACAAGGCCCTTGAAATTGGCTAAGCTTAAAGGCAACAATCTAAGCTAAATGAAGGCTAGGCCGAATACTTGGCTAATTGTCCACATACATTGGACATGTGCTCAAATACACATTCAAAATGGGTTTTAATGTTTTTCCTTAAAATTAGCCTTTGTTTAACTATTGTGATCAATGTAATAAAGTAGGATTTCGAATTTCAAAAGCAAGAGGGAAGCCTTCACACGGCCAGCCCAAGACTATATGTAATCACATACATGATGAATGAAAACAAGTTGAATTTTATGCAAAAGCAAAGTGTTAGTGAGATTTTCTCTCCTAAGTTCTTGGTTGAACCAAGAGTATAGTTCTTATCAAACATCCTTGTTTGTGGCGAACCTCAATTGGCTTATCAAACATTTCAGTTTGTGGCGCCATCCATTTCAATCTTCTTCACCATTCTTTTATCCAAATTCGTGACCAAAATACAACACACACCAACCCAAACATTTACCCTCGGCCTACACACAAAGCCTAACATTCTTCCATCCCAAAACACCTACTCTCGGCCAGAATCATCCCCAAACACATCCCAAACCACTCCTAAACAAAAGCCAGTCGTGACCAAACTTAAACACCCAAAAATACAACCAAAAACAGTCCTAAATTGTCCTAAGCCAAGGCTTCAAACAAAACGATCAAAGTGAAATACCAACCCCCACAAGGAGGTTGCTATCAAACCATGTCGGCACAACTGCCACTATCAATATTCAACAAGCATACCTTTCCTTGGATCAGACACCTACAATGAAAGATGTTTTCCCTTTGGTTGGCCTCATCCTCTATAGTTTAACTTTCAAAAAGTCGCCTTATCAGAAAGGATTGACCATGAGGCATGAATATAGGATTTGCCATTTGTTTTTCATGAACAACTTTCAAGCAAAGCTAGCTCTGATACCACTTGACAACAACCTCCTTGTGGGGGTTGGTGTTCTTTGCGATCGTTTTGCTTGAAACTCAAAAATTTAGTGCGAAATTGTACTAGGTAAATGGGAATTCGGGCTTTGGTGGTATTTTTGGTTTAAATGGATGTTTTGGTTTATGGTTGGGTGAGGCAATGGGTTATGGGGTTGTTGTTCTCGGTTTTGTGAGGAGTGGGGGTTGTAAGTAATATTTTTGGGTTGGCTTTGGTTTGTGGTTGATAGGAAATGTCTTTGGCTTAGTTTATGGCTGTGGGGGTGTAGGAGATGTGTTTGGGTTTGTTTGGCCGTGTATGGTAGGTTATGAATGAGGATGACGGGGTAGATGGATTAAAGAAAATGGAAGAAGACTTGAGGAGAAGGTGCCACAAGCTTGTAGCTTGATAAACCAAGTGAAGTCCACCACAACAAGGATGTTGATGAGGATGATAGTAAGCACCACACCAATGAAGGTGATAAGCCAGAAACGCCACAAGAAAGCTTGATAAGTTAAAAGGGTAGGAGCAAAGCTCAACTAAAACAACAAAGTGTTTTTCTCTTAAAAATCAAATCTGTCTTATTCATGCTTTGGCAGGATACATATATTGTGTGGGCTGGCCATGAGGCTCCCACTTGCTTAGCCTAGCATTCATTGCCAAATTCTGAATTCAACCTATAGACTTAATGCCTTGTTTTTATTACATTGAATTATGGCTCCAAACATGGGGCTGAGTATAAGGAAAATTAAATAAGCCTTCAAAACGAATTCAGCATATGTTGGTGGAGTTAATGTATGGCTGGCTTTTAGCACATGTGTTTTTTTTCCCAAAAAGGCAAGACTTAAGTGTGTCTTGTGCCAAATTTGAATTTGAGGCTGGCTGGTTGATTTTCCACGCGTTTTCCCAATAAAGCAAGACTTAAATGAGTCTAGAATGTGCCAATTTGAATATGAGGCTGGCTGGTTGATTTTCCACGTGTTTTCCCAATAAGGCAAGACTTGAATGCGTGTTGAATGTGCCAATTCGAATTCAAGTTGGTTGGAAGATTCTCCACGTGTTGTGTGGCTGGTTTATGGTAAGTCTTCAATAGGCAGTCGGATTTGGAAAGTATTAATCTGGCCATTCAAGTTTTGGTGCATATGTGGGAATTGATGAATGAGGCAATTGTTCCTGTTTTGGAAAGTTTTCCCACTCTTCTGTGGTCATTCAAGTGGTTGCCTCCTCATTAAAACGTGCTTTGAACCAGGTTTGGAAAGCAATAATTCGATTGTTCCCGAAAAGGCAATAAATTGATTGTGTCTTCAATGTGCCAATTTGAATTTAGGCTGGATGGATTTGGAAAGTATTCATTGCTGTCCATATTTGGCTCACGACTTTGAAGGTGATTTATGAGCATGTGGCCAAATTCAAACCTTCTCCCAAAAAGGTATTTCTAGGGGTGGAGTAATGGCTGCCTTCTGAACTTTGCAAGTCTTTTAATGTTGCCCACATTTCCATTATTCCTCCTTGGACCCATAAATGCTTGGCTGGCTGGAAATATTGATAGCAACCTGATTGGGGCCAAGTCTAAGAAGACCAACAAGCCCATCAAGCTTAGCATCCAAAGGCCAATTCTCCTTAAGAACTTAAGGACATTTTCGTTTTACTTAAATAAAGTGGGGGTCCTTTGTCCCACATTTAAATTATTTTATGTTTTATCTCTTTTATTTGCACAATAAGTTTAGTTTATGTTTTAAGCTTTATAGCCCATTATTGGCCTTGTGCCATGTAACCTATTATTACCATATTTAGCTTAAGCAACATTCATCCAAGCATTCATGACCAAGAAGAAACCGTCGGCCTATTACCATAAAGGGAGAATTTGTGGTTGCATTGCCATAATGAGAATAATCAACTACCATACCCAAAACGTGTGGATTGCTTGACAGCCTTGAAACCATTACTTTCCAAATATGGCTCAAATTTGAATTCAAGCTGTTTTGGTCATCAAGCTTTGAAGACAATTCATTACTTACCAAATATAGCTCAACATGAGTGGTTGTTGCCTTATCAAGCAAGGCTGATTTGAATCAAGCATTTAAGGGGCCTTGTGACTTGCCATTCAGCCATGAAGTCCTATTCAAATATTCAAAACGTGGAATCTCCATCAGGCCATGAAACCTATTGATTACTTTCCAAGTATAGCTCAAGATGGGTGGATATTACCTTATTCAGCATGCACATTTGAATTCCTCAATAAATGAGTCGTGTGGGAGCTTGATTACTTGCCTTTTATGGAGAATCAAGCCATTTAATGAATTCAGCCATGTGGTATAGCATTCAAACCGTGGGAAACTTGCCAAAGAGGGATCAAGGAGCTTGGTTGTTGCCTTTTTTAGAATTCAGATTTGAACTCAGCTTTTAAGTGCCATTTGAATAGGATTAATGTAAAGTCTTAATGAGAATGAAATTTGCCTTATATGGAGTAGTATGAATCAAGACCAAATATTGGTCATAATACATGGCTGGCTGGTCCAGCCTAAGGCCAACACGCACATGTGCATGTGCCCATTCATAACCATGCTAAAAACTAGGCTAGCACATTGAAGATTTTTTCCAAACTCTAGGCAGCCTCTTGGCTGGCCATTCTATATGTATGCCTTTGTTTTATGAAATGAAATAACTTGGAATTTGAAATCAGATTTGGTGTTGTTTAGATGAGCTTTGCTCCTAACACTCTTGAACTTATCAAGACTTGTCTTGTGGTGTTCCTTGGCTTATCACCTTCATTGGTGTGGCGCCTCTCTTAATCCTCATCAGCATCCTTGTTGTGGCGGATATCATTCGGCTTATCAAGTTAAAGCTTGTGGCGCCTTCCCCCTTAAACCTCTTCCACATTCTTTCATCCATCTACAAGACCATCATAAACCACACAAAAAAACCAAATACAAAACAACATAAAAGTACCCCCCAACTCACATTCAGCCAAACACACTCATCCATCACAAACAGAACCTAATTACCTAAGCCTAAACTCAAACCGCAACCCAAAGCCAACCTGCCCCAACAATTACCCTCTCAGCCAAACAAACCCAAACCATCACCTACACCTACTCTCGGTCAGAAAAGCTACCCAAGACAATAAAGCCTCGATCAGAATTTCTTAGCCAAGCACCAGTCCAAAAAGTCACCCCCTCGGCCATAAACTAAGCCATACACAACCATAATCCAAAGCCAACCAAAAACACCCAAAACATACACACAAAACCAAGACACCCCTATTCTAAGTCAATTCCGCACCAATTGTTAGAATTTCAAGCAAAACGATCGCAATTACACCAACCCCTCAAGGAGGTTGCTGTCAAATATGGTGGGCTGCCTCGCTGAGTCAGTTGGGTCTGCCTTGGCTTAGATTTGGTACAGTGCTGCCTAGCTTTGGTTGAGTCAGCTTGGTCTGCCTTGGCTTATATGGTCTGGTCGTGAAACCCAAAATCAGCATGTGGCTTTGGCTGCTCAAGACATTTCCATAACTCTTTCTTCATATGACAATTATAGGTTACAAGGCACAAGGCCAATAATGGGATATAAAGCGCAAAACATAAACTAATCTTATTGTCCAAGTAACTTAAACATAAATTAAAATAATGGTGGGACATAAGACCCCCACTTATTTTAGTGCAAAATGAAGTTGAAACCACTAAGCCCTTAAGGAAAAGTGGCCTCCATCGGGTGGTTCATCTAGTTGTATGGCATGCTTGATGGAATTGTTGGCCTTCTTAAGGCTTGGGCCTAGGTGGGTTGCTATCACTTATAAAGCTTAGGCTTTTGGCGTTTTCCCTCTCAAGTCTTTTCCAACTTCTTTTATCTTTCCCTAATTTAATCCCCCTTAACCATCCACACACGACCAAATTCAAGCCCAAACAACCAAACACCCCAAAACCGAACCATTGGCATCATCTAGCTCACTCACGGTCAGAAAACCTACCCAGGACATTAAAGCCTCGGTTAGAATTTCCAGCACCTCGCTCAGCCCAAGGCCAGCCTCGGCCAGACTGACTCAAGCCACGAACTAGCCCAAAATCCCACAACCCTTACATACAACCACAATACAAACAACCCCAAATACAAAAATACCAAAAACAACCAGAATTCCCAAAAACAAAAATACCAAAAACAACTAGAAATTCCGCATTTACATTACAAAGTCCAAATTTCAAGCAAAAGGATCGTAAAGAACACCAACCCCTCAAGGAGGTTGCTGTCAAGTGTTATCAGGTGCTAGTATTGCTTGAAAACCACAAATCATGTCTAGTCGCGACCAATGCCCAACAATTTCCCCAAGAACAACCAAGTTCACCGTGGCTTTACATAATATCAACACTCCAATCCAAGCCCTCCAAAGGCAGATAGAAGAGATGCTTGGTGATGACAACCTCTAGGGGTGGTTGCCTTTTTGTTATCAAACTTTGATTTGATTTGTTGTAAGGATCGTGTCTTGTTGTTTGAAAGCCTCTTTGTTGTTTACTTTGCCTTTCTTTGACTTTTTTCTTGCTTTACTTGTGAATTCTTGGTTGTTGAATCCTTGGTGTTAGGAAAGAACGAAATTGTGGGATGTGTTTGGGAAATTTGTATGGGGGACGTGTATGGAATTGTAATGGGGGTGGTTTTGATGATTTGGTTTAGTGTTTTTAGGAAGATGGGCGGGGGTATGAAGGGTGATGGCGCCACAAACACAATGTGTTTGATAAGCCTGCGAAGTTCGCCACAAGAATGGAATTCTTGATAAGAACAAAACCTTAGCTGAGCCAAGAAGCTAGGAGAATACTCACTAACAAGGAATTTAATCCAAATAAAAACTCAAACTCAAACTGTTTTAATCCATGTGTTTCATCACATATATATAGGGAAATAAATTGCAAAAGAAAAATATTAACTTAGCCTAATTATGCCATGTGGCTTACAAAAGATTTGATCACATTAATCCAAATTCTAGGGATAATATCCTTGGCTGATTCAGCATGATCTTTAAAATATATTCTTCAAGATTAGGAAGATAGGTTGTTATGGATCTTCAACAAATCTTTGTCATATCTAAAAGATATTTTTCAAGATTTAGCAAGATTGGTTGTTATGGATCTTCAACAAATCTTTGTAATCTTTAAAAGATATTCTTCAATATTAGCAAGATTGGTTGTTATGGATCTTCAACAAATCTTTGTAATCTTCAAATAATATTCTTTATCAATTGTAACTGAAAATGGTGCGCCAATATTGCATTATGTTTGTTTCCAAGGGGTTGTCCATCAAATAGTAGGGCACCCCCCTCCCCTTGTCTGCTATCATTCCTGCAACAAAACAGCTCCAATACCTACGTTAAAAGTATCACATTCTATCTCGAAAGATTTTGCAAAATTAGGTAAAGATAGAACGGTGGCGTTAGTTAAACGCTCCTTAAGCCTCTAAAAGGATTCCTCTTGTTTTTCTCCCCACTTAAAGCCGACATTCTTTTTAACTATCTCACTGAGAGGCGCGGCTATAGTACTGAAGTCCTTAACGAACCTCCTATAGAAGCTTGCCAAGCCATGGAAACTTCTCACATCTATTACGGTCATGGGGGTAGGCCAATCCTGGATGGCCTTAATCTTTTCTTGGTCCACGTGGACCCTTTTTTCATTGATTAAGAAACCCAAGAAAATTACAAGATCGACATATAACGAACATTTTTCTAGATTCGCATAAAGCTTTTCAGCTCTTAGTACGAGCAAAACACTTCTCAAGTGTTCATGATGCTCATTTTCAGTTTTACTATAGATTAAGATGTCGTCAAAGTAGACGACCACAAATTTTCCCAGAAAGTCTTTGAGCACATGGTTCATTAACCTCATAAATGTGCTCGGAGCATTAGTTAGCCCGAAGGGCATAACCAACCATTCATACAGACCCGACTTTGTTTTAAAAGCGGTCTTCCATTCATCCCCCTCCCCTATCCTTATTTGGTGATAACCACTCTTTAAATCAATTTTACTAAATATACAGGTACCATATAATTCATCTAATAAATCATCAAGTCTAGGGATAGGATGGCGATACTTTACAGTGATGTTATTGATGGCCCGACAGTCCGTGCACATCCTCCAACTTCCATTCTTCTTGGGTACTAAGATCACTGGCACAGCACAGGGGCTCATGCTTTGTTGGACCCAACCCTTTTCCATAAGCTTATCGATCTGCCTCTGTATTTCCTGTGTATCATGGGGTTTGCTCCTATAGGCAGGCCTATTGGACAAAGAAGCCCCCAGAATGAAATCGATATGATGCTCAATTCCCCTTAAAAGTGGTAATCCCCGTGGGACTTCCTTAGGGAGCACATCATCGAACTCTTTTAGAAATCCCTTAACAAAGGGTGGCAAATCATCAGACACAACAATAAAAGATAATATAGCATCATGGCAGTATAATAAATATAGGGGTTGCTTTGCGATTAAAGCACCCTTGATTTCACCTCGAGAGGCTAATAAACTGCTTTTCTTTTCTTTTTCCTATTTTTTTTCTTTTTTTCTTTTTTCTTTCTTCTTTTTTTTCTTTCTTTTCTTTTTCTATTTTTTTTTGTGGATCACTCTTTTTTTCTTGATCCATTTTCTCTTTTAATTTTGTTTGGTCCTCACTCACTTGTTTTGGGGACAAGGGTGAGAGTACAATTTTTTTATCATAAAATACAAACATATAGTTGTTGGAAAACCCATCATAGATGGCTTTCCTATCGTACTGCCATGGCCTGCCTAATAGCATGTGGCTGGCCTCCATTGTGACTATGTCACACAGTACGGTGTCCACATATTTCCCAATGGAAAATGGGACCTCGACTTGCTAGTTAACGGTCATTTCTCCGACCTCATTTAACCATTGTAGCCGATAAGGTGATGGGTGGGTCCTAGCCACTAGGTTTAGTTTGGTAACCAACCTAGTACTCACCACATTGGCACAGCTGCCACAATCAATAATCAGAGAGCATACATTTCCTAAAACCAAACATCTTGAGTGGAAGATGTTTTCTCCTTGACTTTCCTCGTCCTCCTTGACTTGGCTACCCAGAAGCCTTCGCACCATGAGTAAGTCTCCTTCTGGCATCCTTGCCTCCTCATCACTTTCTTCCTCTGTCTTGAGGCTTCAGACTCGGATACCACTGCTCCATTCCGGAACACCATAGTTCTCTTAGTTGGACACTGAGAAGCAATGTGCCCATGGCCCAAGCATTTAAAACACTTGACCACCCTACTTCGGCTTGGGGCCTCCATAGCCTTTTTGCCATTGTTGGTGCTCACAGCTTCCTTAGTTGATGTGCCCTCCTTCTTAGGCTTGTCCTTCCAACTAGATGACTCGAATTTGGTGGTGTTGGTTGAGTAGGATTTTAACTTCCTCCTCTTCAATTATTGCTCCACCTTTATAGCCTTCTGAACCAAGTCCTCCAGCTCCACATAACTGTGCAACTCCACAATGTCCTGAATGTACTGGTTGAGTCCATGAAGGAACCGTGCCATAGTAGCCTCACGGTCTTCATTGAGATTGGACCTCAACAAGGCTAACTCCATCTCCTTGTAGTAGTCATCCACAGATTTGCTCCCTTGAGTCAACCTTTGGAGTTGGTTGTATATGTCCATATGGTAAGATGGGGGAACAAACCTTCTCCTCATGATAGTCCTCATTTCCTCCCATGTGCTCACAGGTTGAGCACCACACCTCCTCTGATCCTTATAGACTTGATCCCACCAGATCTTAGCATACTCCTTAATCTCAAGTGCAGCCACCTTCATCTTCTTGTCTTCTGAATAGTTGTGGCAATCGAACACTTGTTCTACCTTCATTTCCCATTCCATGTATTCTTCTGGATTGCTCATTCCCATGAATGTGGGAATCTTGATCTGCACTCCTTCTAACCGGTCATCCCTCCTCATTTCCCTATGATCCTTCTCTCCATTTCTCCTTTCCCTTCTCCTCCTTCTCCTCCTTTCCTCTTCTGAACCCGAGGAGTCCTCATGGCTAGAATGCCTTCTATTATGATGGCGTTCTTGTCGGACTTGCATCTCCGCCATTTGTTGCTTAAGGGTTCTGAATTCCTCATGAATTTCATGAAGAACCGATGTGAACCCCGCTGTCCTTGGTGACACAGTAGGTGATGATGTACTTCCTGAAGACATTTTCTCACAAATCTCTAATGTGTACTCACAATGTGTTTCACTCACTCACTCACTCACTCACTCTTTCTCCCCTTGGGGTTCTGGATTGAACCAAAGGAATTCTAAATGTGACCTTGTTTGGCGAAACAAATAGGCTTAAAAAACACAAACTGTTTGGGGGCGGTTTTGTGGGTTTTTTGTGGTTGGTGGATTTTTTTTGTGGGTTTATGGGGGTATGGATGTGTGTATGTGGGTGGGGTGGAGTATGGGTGGTAACAAAAACAGAAACAAGTAAAGGCAAATTTTTTTGTACTTCGTGGTTTTGATTCGGCCACAAGTTTTTTTTTGTGTAATTTGATGTAGGCTCTAATTGGCTTTTGTTTTGGCCAATATGATTAGGAACCTGCATACAGAAACTTTCGAACACAAGCAATAGTGTCTCGGCTTTAGCCAAAACAGATTTTGATGCACCAATGGTTGGCTTTGATTCGGCCACTATTGGTTTTGATGCACCAAAGCACTTCAAACAATGCTAGCACTGGATACAACTTGATAGCAACCTCCTTGTGGGGGTTGGTATTTTTGAATGATCGTTTGTTTGAAGTAGGCTCTCGGATAAGAGGGTGTATTTTTGTTGGCTGTTTTTAGGGTGTTTATGTGTCTTGGGGTTGGCTTTTGGCTTTAGGTGTGTTGAGGCTTTGTTTAGTGACGTTTGGCCGAGAGGAAGCTAAATCTTGTATGGATTAGTGTTTGGCCAAGAAGGGGAGGTATGGTTGAGTTAAGTGTTTTGGAAATTAGTTTGGACTTGTGTGTAGGCCATAGTGGATGTTGGTCTCGGTAGGATAGGTTTTTATGTGTTTAGGCCGAGGCTTAGGCTTGGTGATGGTAGGTTGGATAAAAGAAAGGTGAAGAAGATAGAAAGATGAAGGCGCCACAAACAATGGTTGTTTGATAAGCCTAATGAGGTTCGCCACAAACAAGGATGTTTGATAAGAACTTTGAACTTGGTTCAACCAAGAAGCTTAGGAGAAAAACTCACTAATATGTTTTGCATAAAATTCAACTTAGTTCATTTCATGAGCTTCCTTTCTTACATATAGTGTGGGGCTGGCCGTGAGGCTCCCTCTTGAAAAGTTTGAATTTGAAATTGTCAAGCTACATTATTACATTGATTACATTATTCAAACACGATGCTAAGCTTAAGGGGAACTTATTGCCTTATTGAATGTGAAATTGGCACATGTTGAATGTATTTGGACATTGGGTCCAAGTCACACGCCTATTCAAACATTTTCATTCAAAAACCTCTTTAAGTCCTTCCCTTGCTTTTTTTGCCTTGTGTTGATGCCTCGGTTTAATGCCTCCTAACTTTAGCCCATGTGTGTGTAAGCCATTGAAAACTGAGGATGAAAATATGGTGGCCTTTAACTCATGGTTTGAATTTGAATTCCCCATGTGTTTATTTGCCTTGGCCGTGTCTAGCTTGCATCTTTTATGCCATGAGCTGAAAATGGGGGATTGTTGTCCCTCTTCATTAACTCCATAAAGCCATGACTGAATTTATGCTTTGTTTGAATTCAAAGCCTTGAATTTATTGTCTTGGCCGTGTTGGAGGCTTTCTTTTACTCCTAGGCGGAAAGCAAGGGATTTGCTTTTAACACCCCTTTTGAATTCAAATTTCAGTCAGGCCAATAATGATTCAATGAATATAGCATGAGACATGGAGCAAAGAGCATGGTAGGTGCATTAATTGGGGATGGTCGTGCCTTGTGTGGCTCCATTATGGCAAGAGTTGAACAAGTGGCGTCTAAGCCAAGCATTAGACGGAAAACAAGCAAAGTTGGCCTTGATGGCCTGGGCGAAAGGTTAGGCGCTTGGCTGGTCATGTGCTTAGTCATCTTGTCTGGCCAGGTCTTAGCAATAGTTTGGGCTGGTTGGGCCAACATAAAATTCCTAAAACAAATCAAAGACAATTTTATTAGATGACAATAAAAAGCAATTTATAATATTTGAATTTAAAAGCTTGTGGTTCATAACCACTTATTGAGTTTGAGTCAACAAACAAGCCATGCCCTTAGTCTTCCCTTGCTTGGCCGTAGCCTTCAAGGGATATGTCCTCTAAGATGAGGCAAGTTATGGGCCTCGTGGTGTCACTTGGCCCAGTGGCTGCTTGGATGTTCAACACTAGTTGGTCTAATGTGCCTTGAGCCTTCTTGGCCCTAGCCCGAGTTATGGCTCCTCCTAGACCCACTAGGTCATCTAGATTGATGGGCCTTGGTGGGTTGCTACCACGTAATGTAAAGTGTTTCAAGTGCCTAGGCCGTGGACACATTGCATTACACTGCCCTACTAAGAGGACCATGGTGTTGACTAATGGTGTAGTGGAGTCTCAATCCGAGACATCAAGTAAAGAAGAGAGTGAAACTAAAGGTATCATACCAGAAGGTGACCTACTCATGGTAAAAAGGCTCTTGGGAAGCCAAGTTAAGGAGAATGAGGAGGGTCAAAGGGAAAATTTGTTTCACACTCGATGTTTGGTTGGAGGACATGTCTGTTTTGTGATCATAGATGGTGGAAGCTATGCCAATGTGGTGAGCACAAGGGTAGTCTCAAAGCTAAACCTTGTGACTAGGACCCACCCAGCCCCATACAAGCTACAATGGCTAAGTGAGGTTGGAGAAATGGTGGTAAATCAGCAAGCTGAAGTTCCCTTCTCAATTGGAAAAAATGAAGATGTCGTGCTTTGTGATGTGGCAACAATGGAAGTCGGTCACCTATTATTAGGCAGGCCATGGCAATTTGATAAGAGGACTCTTCATGAGCACAAGGGCAAAAAATTGGTCTTAGCTCCCTTTCTCCAAAACAAGTGGGTGAAGATCAAAGAGAATTGAAAAAGAAAATTGAGAAAGAAAAAGATAAAAAAAAATAATAATGAAAAAAAATATGAAAAGGAAAAAAAAGATTTGTGTGGAAATGAAGCATGGGCCTGCAAAGCCCATGATTTCTAACAAATTTTTTTCCCACTACATTATATTTGTCCTTACAGGAAGCTGGAGGGTATGTGGAGCCAAATTCGAGGTCGAATTCTCTCCAAGAAGGAGGGGATGATAGCAACCCGCATAGCCCAAGCCTAAGAAGGCCAACAAATCCATCGATAATGCCATACAACTAGATGAACTACCCGATGGAGGCCACATTTCCTTAAGGGATTAGTGCTTTTTACTCTATTTTATGTTAATAAGTGGGGGTCTTATGTCCCACCAATATTTCAATTTATGTTTTCTTTTACTTGGACAATAAGTATAGTTTTTGTTTTAAGCTTTATAGCCCATTATTGGCCTTGTGCCATGTAACCTATAATTGCCATATGACCATCTAAGCCAAGGCAGACCAAGCTGACTCAGCCAAGGCCAGGAACATTGGACCAAGCAGAAGGCCCTACAGAAATGCAGGACAAAAACATATGCTAAGCCAACCACGTGCATGACTAGGCTTGAAGTACTTTGACTACTTTCCAAACTAGGCTGCCTCTTGAAAACTTGCCATATTCACGGGTGCTTTTAAATGCCAAGCAAGGAATTAATAATGTCGTGTTGACTCATCCAAAGCTGACCGTGTGCCATTTCCAACATGTGCTACAATGGACATATTAATACTTTCCAAAATCGGCCAGCAAGAAGTTAAGACAGCCTTGAAGAGGTGAAAATTAACACTTTCCTAACTCGACAAGCAAGGATAAGACAGCCTTGATGACTCAATTCAAATCTTAGCTGTGGGCAAATTCAAACATGTGCACAAAGCCTTGAAGAAACACTAATACTTTCCAAATCCGACTGCCTATTGAAGACTTACCATAAACCAGCCACACAACACGTGGAGAATCTTCCAACCAACTTGAATTCGAATTGGCACATTCAACACACATTCAAGTCTTGCCTTATTGGGAAAACACGTGGAAAATCAACCAGCCAGCCTCATATTCAAATTGGCACATTCAAGACTCATTTAAGTCTTGCTTTATTGGGAAAACACGTGGAAAATCAACCAGCCAGCCTCAAATTCAAATTTGGCACATTCAAGACACACTTAAGTCTTGCCTTATTGAGAAAACACGTGGAAAATAACCAGCCAGCCTCAAATTCAAATTGACACATTCAAGACACACTTAAGTCTTGCCTTTTTGGGAAAAAACACATGTGCTAAAAGCCAGCCATACATTAACTCCACCAACATATGCTGAATTCGGTTTGAAGGCTTATTTAATTTTCCTTATACTCAGCCCCATGTTGGGAGCCATAATTCAATGTAATAAAAACAAGGCATTAAGTCTATAGGTTGAATTCAGCATTAGGGAATGAATGCTAGGCTAAGCAAGTGGGATCCTCATGGCTAGCCCACACAATATATGGCCAAAGCATGAATAAGACAGATTTGAATTTTAAGAGAAAAACATTGTTGTTTAAGTTGAGCTTTGCTCCTACCCCCTTAACTTATCAAGCTTGTCTTGTGGTGTTTTCTTAGCATATCATATTATTGGTGTGGTGCCTCCAATCATCCTCATCAACATCCTTGTTGTGGTGGAATTCTTTAACTTATCAAGCTTAGGCTTGTGGTGTTTTCCCTCCCAAGTCTTTTCCAACTTCTTTTATCTTCCCTTAATTTGATCCCCCTTAACCATCCACACACGACCAAATACAAGCCCAAACAGCCAAACACCCCAAAACCGAACCATTGCCATCATCTAGCTCACTCACGGCCAGAAAACCTACCCAGGACATTAAAGCCTCGGTTAGAATTTTCAGCACCTCGCTCAGCCCAAGGCCAGCCTCGGCCAGACTGACTCAAACAACGCACCAGCCCAAAATCTCATAACCCTTACACATAACCACAATACAAACAACCCCAAATACAAAAATACCAAAAACAACCAGAATTCCCAAAAACAAAAATACCAAATTTCAAGCAAAAGGATCGTAAAGAACACCAACCCCTCAAGGAGGTTGCTGTCAAGTGGTATCTGAGCTAGTATTTCTAGTTGTTTATGGTTGGAAATGTCTTTGGCTTAGTTTATGGCCGTGGGGGTGGATATTTGGGCTGGTGCGTGGCTAGGAAATTCTGACCGAGGCTTTTATACCCTAGGTAGTTTTTCTGGTCGAGGGTAGGTGTAGGAGATGTGTTTGGGTTTGTTTGGCCGTGTATGGTAGGTTATGAATGAGGATGACGGGGTAGCTGGATAAAAGAAAATGGAAGAAGACTTGAGGAGAAGGTGCCACAAGCTTGTAGCTTGATAAACCAAGTGAAATCCACCACAACAAGGATGTTGATGAGGATGATAGTAAGCACCACACCAATGAAGGTGATAAGCCAGAAACGCCACAAGAAAGCTTGATAAGTTAAAAGGGTAGGAGCAAAGCTCAACTAAAACAACAAAGTGTTTTTCTCTTAAAATTCAAATCTGTTTATTCATCTCAAACAATTTGATTCAAATAGTAGGGGGCTGGCCTATGGCTTCCCACGAATTTGGCTGAGGATTCAATGCTCAAGCTCGGTCTTAATGTGCATTTACATTCATTTGCCACGTTTTCTTCATGCATTTTATTACATGAAAACGTGTGCTATCAAGGAAAAGAAAACCCACACAGTCAGAAATTCAAATATTCAGCATAAAGCATTTGGTATGGTTGGCCTCATTAATTTGGCTGATCTATATTTGGTAAGTCTTTAAGTGCCTCTTGAATGCAATTATGCATGTATTTGAAGACTTGATGGTGGCCAAAGATTCAAATATTCAGCACAAAGCATTTTGATAGCAACCCACCAAGCCAATCAACCTAGATGACCTAATGGGCCTATGGGGAGCCATAACTCGGGCTAGGGCCAAGAAGGCCCAGGGAACATTGGACCAACTAATATTGAACATCCAAGCATCTATTGGGCAAAGTGACACCACGAGGCCCATAATTTGCCTCATCTTAGAGGACATGTCCCTTGAAGGCTACGGCCAAGCAAGGAAAGGCTAATGGCTTGTTTGTTGACTTAAACTCAATAAGTGGTTTTTAACCACAAGCTTTTAAATTCAAGTATTGATAAATTTATTTTTATTGTTATCTAAAACGTTGCCTTTTGATTTGTTTTAGGAATTTCATGTTGGCCTGAACCAGCCCAAGCCTTGCTGGAACCTGACCTGGCCTTGCTGGAATCTGACCTGGCCAGGGCGCCACATCTATCGCACCATGTTTGGAAGCCACGCCTGCATCTGACTCAGCGTGTGACTAGGCCAGGCGCCACCTTTTCCGCCTCATGCTTGGAAGCCACGTCCAGGCAGGATGACTTGGCCCAGGCGCCACTTTTTCAGCTCTTTCCATAAAGGAGGCACACCAAGGCACGGCCAGCCCCATTAATGCGCCTACTATTTTATTTGCCCCATGTCTCATGCCATATTCATTGAGCCATTCTTTATTGGCTTGGCTGAAGTTCAAATTCAAATGGGCTTTAAAGGGCATATCACTTATTTTCCGCCTAGGAGTAAAAGCAAGCCTACAACACGGCCAAGGCATTAACACATGGTGAATTCAAATTCAAGCCATGAATTAAAATCCACCTTATTCTCCTCCTCGGTTTTCAATGGCATACACACACATGTGCTAAAGCCTATGAGACATTAAACCGAGACATCAACACAAGAGCAAAAGGCAAGGAGAGGCTTAAAGAGGCATTTGAATAAGATGTCCACATACATTCACCTAAGGCATTTATAATTCAAAACACACGTGGAGACAAGCATCCCTTGGTTTTAGCTTGTGTTAACTCTCATGCTTTATGGCCGAATAACATGCACTTATTATTGTAGTAATAGTTTTATGAATTTGAATTTCGAAACACATTGTAATTGCTCATTGAATTCGGGAAGCTTTAGGAGGCTAGCCCACCTATATGTACTCTTGAACATGAGGAATGAAAGTAGCTTGAATTTTATACAAAAACTTGTTAGTGAGATTTCTCTCCTATGGTTCTTGGTTAACCAAGAGTATAGTTCTTATCAAACATCCTTGTTTGGGGCGAACCTCATTAGGCTTATCAAACAAACCTTGTTCGTGGCGCCATCACCCTTCTATCTTCTTCATATTCTTTTATCCAACACCCTGCCATACAACTACCAAGCCTCGGCCTAAACAGCCCACACACAATCTAACCGAGCCAAATACAAAGCCATGTCCTAACCAAACACCTATCCCACCCGAGACACTCAAGCCAAAAACATCTTCCCACTCTCAGCCAAACAATCACCCACACCCAAACAACCATACATAACCCCTCTCGGCCAAACTAAACCATACACAACCTAATAGCCCAAAGCCAACTACATCCCACATAAAACAACTAAAATAGCCAACAAAAAGTCTTATTCTATTCCGAAAGCCAACATCAAACAAAACGATCTTCCAAAAATACCAACCCCCACAAGGAGGTTGCTATCAAGTGGTATCCAGAGCTAGCATTGTTTGAAGTGTTTGGTGCATCAAAATCAACATTGGCCGAATCAAAGCCAACCTTGGTGCATCCAATTTTGTCTTGGCTAAAGCCGAGACCATTATTTCTATTGTTTGAAAGTTTTCTGAGTACAGGTTCCTAAACAATTGGCCAAACCAAAAGCCAACAAGAGCCTACACCAAAATACAAAAAAAAGAGCTTGTGGCCGAATCAAAGGCATCAAGCACAACAAAAATTTTCCTTGTTCTTTCTGCCTAGTTACCACCCATAATCCACCACCATCCACATATACACATCCAAACCCCCATAAACCCACAAAAACAAACCACCAACCACAAATAACCCACAAAACCGTCACCCAAACAGATTGTTGATTTAAGCCTATCTTGTTTCGCCATACAAGGACACCATCTAGAATTTCCTTTGGCTCAATCCAGAACCCCAAGGAGAGAAAGAGTGAGTGAGAGAGTGAAACACATTGTGAGTAGCATACTAGAGTGTTGTGAGAAATGTCTTCGGGAAGTACATCATCACCTACTGTGTCACCAAGGACCGCGGGTTTCACTTCGGTTCTTCATGAAATTCATGAGGAATTCAGGACCCTTAAGCAACAAATGGCGGAGATGCAAGTCCGACAAGAACGCCATCAGAATAGGAGACAATCTAGCCAAGAGGAGTCCTAGGGTTCAGAAGAGGTGATGGCGACTCACCCAAATCAATCAACTTGGATGAATTAATGGGCCTAGGTGGGCCCATGACTCAGGCCAAGGCCAAGAAGGCCCGAAACACTCTTGGGCAACTTATGCTACATATCCAAACTTCAATTGGGCCGAGTGTTGAGACAAAGCCCATAAATTGCCTCATGCTTGAGGAGGCCACACCCCTTGAAGGCCACGACCAAGAGGGGAAGCATAAGTACTTTGCCGTGTGCTTGTTTTAATAAGTGGTCCAAAACCACATTTGAATTTATTTATTTTATGCAAATAAATATTAATACTTTAGACTTAATTATTTCATTGCTATCATAATGTGTGTTTATGTGTGTAGGGACTTACAGAAGCTCGGCCATGAGGGAAGTAAAAGCACCTTGATGAGCATGGCAAAGATTACCTTATCAGGCGCACACTCAAAGCTATTAAATCCACATTCATGAGCATGGCCAAAGTTTCCTTATTGGGAGGACACGCTGATGACACCACTTAATGAGCCGTGTGATTCTTCTTTCCCCCAAACAAATCCACATTTATAAGCACGACCAAAGTTACCTTATGGGGACAGCACACTAATGATACAATTTAAATGAGCCGTGTGGCAATTCAAATGATTGTTGTTTATTGTTAATAATGGCCATTCAAATTGAAGACAAATGATTCAATGCCTCATCAAGACTTACCAAACTCGGCCACCCAAAGGAGTTAAGGCATTTTCAAAAGCAGCCCACATATGGAAAGGATCCAACAAATTATTAAAGACACATTGATGACTTATTCAATTCAGATCAGAATACACATGTGCTTCAAAGGCTCCATTAAAAGTGTCCAAATTCAGTCATTAAAGGAGTTAAGGCAATTTCAAATCAGCCCCACGTGTACAAAGGCTTCAAGTGGCAAATCATTCACAAATCATTGTTGCCTTTTTGAGAACAACACATTAAGGCTACAATTCATTGAGCCGTGTCATTTTCCCATTGTTTTAGCTCTTTGTATTAGTAGTAATAGTGCAAATTCGAAATTGTAAGGCTGAATCAAAAACGGCCATCCATAACCTTAGCCTAAGCATTGAAGTATTGTTATTGTTTTCATGGGAGCTTTAGGCAGCCCACACTATATGTATTCCACGAATAAGCTTGAATAAAATACCTTGGAATTTTATGAAAAACTTGAATAGTGAGAATTCTCTCCTATCTTCTTGGTTGAACCAAGATTATCTAAGTTCTTATCAAAGTTCCTACTTTGTGGCGAACAACGACCGGCTTATCAAGTAACCTTACTTGTGGCGCCTTCATCACCTCAGCCTACCTCCATACTTCTTCTATCCTAACAAAAATCAACACAAAAACCACTAAACAAAAGTGCCAAATTCGTCCAACCAGAAGCTGCCCAGGATCATAAGCCTCGGTCAAGCTGACTTGTCCCTCACAACCACCAATTTCCAAGCCCTCGGCCCAAACACAAAACCGTGACCCCGTACCCCTTCCAACGCCTCCTTCACCACAAACTATACTCAGCCTAATTCCAAACACGCCCAAACCCCTAAGCCATACACAAACCCGTACCTAATCCAAAAGACCAAAGCAAACAACCAAACAGAAGCCAAATTCCCCCAAACATCACCTTCCAAACAAAACAATCGAGAAAGCATACCAACCCCCACAAGGAGGTTGCTATCAAGAGGAAAGGAGGAGAAGGAGGCGAAGGGAAAGGAGGATCAAAGGGAAAGGTGGAGGGATGACCGGTTAGAAGGAGTTCAGATTAAGATTCCCACATTCATGGGAATGAACAATCCAGAAGCATACATGGAATGGGAAATGAAGGTAGAACAAGTGTTAGATTGCCACAACTATTCAGAAGACAAGAAGGTGAAGGTGGCTGCACTTGAGTTTAAGGAGTATGCCATGATCTGGTGGGATCAACTTCAGAAGGATAGGAGGAGGTGTGGTGCTCAACCCGTGAGCACATGGGAGGAAATGAGGACTATCATGAGGAGAAGGTTTGTGCCCCCA
Organism: Lupinus albus; assembly: GCA_009771035.1. Classification (NCBI taxonomy): domain Eukaryota; kingdom Viridiplantae; phylum Streptophyta; class Magnoliopsida; order Fabales; family Fabaceae; genus Lupinus; species Lupinus albus. The sequence continues at coordinate 84,393 of WOCE01000067.1, forward strand.
TCTTTTCATAGGGACATATACAACCAACTCTAAAGGTTGACTCAAGGGAGCAAATCGGTGGATGACTACTACAAGGAGATGGAGCTGGCCTTGTTGAGGTCCAATCTCAATGAAGACCGTGAGGCTACTATGGCACGGTTCCTTCATGGACTCAACCAGGATATTCAGGACATTGTGGAGTTGCACAGCTATGTGGAGCTAGAGGACATGGTTCAGAAGGCTATGAAAGTGGAACAACAACTCAAGAGGAGGAAGTCAAAATCATACTCTTACAACACCAGCAAGTTCCAATCATCTAGCTGGAAGGACAAGCCTAAGAAGGAGGGTGCAACCAGCAAGGAGGCCGTGAGCACCACTAATGGGAAGAAGGCCATGGAAGTACCAAGCCGAAGTTTGGAAATCAAGTGTTTTAAATGCTTGGGCCAAGGGCACATTGCTTCTCAGTGTCCAACTAAGAGGACTATGGTGTTCCGGAATGGAGCAGTGGAATCTGAGTCTGAAGCCTCAAGCACAGAAGGAGAAAGTGATGAGGAGACAAGGATGCCAGATGGAAACTTACTCATGGTGCGAAGGCTTTTGGGATGCCAAGTCAAGGAAGATGAGGAAAGTCAACGGGAAAACATCTTCCACTCAAGAAGTTTGATATTGGGCAATGTATGCTCACTAATCATTGATGGAGGCATCTGTGCCAATATGGTGAGCACTAGGATGGTTCACAAACTAAACCTAGTGACTAGGACCCACCCATCACCTTACCGACTACAATGGTTAAGTGAGGTCGGAGAAATGACCGTTAACCTACAAGCCGAGGTCCCATTTTCCATTGGAAAATATGTGGACACCGTACTGTGTGACGTAGTCACAATGGAGGCCAGCCACTTGCTATTAGGCAGGCCATGGCAGTACGATAGGAAAGCCATCTATGATGGGTTTTCCAACAAGTACACGTTTGTATTTTATGATTAAAAAATTGTACTCTCACCCTTGTCTCCAAAACAAGTGAGTGAGGACCTAAAAAAGCTAAAAGAAAAAATGGATCAAGAAAAAAAGAGTGATCCACAAAAAAAAGAAAAACAGGAAAAAAAAGAAGAAAAGAAAAAGAGAAAAGAAAAAGAAAAAAAAGAAGAAAAGAAAGAAAAGAAAAACAGTTTATTAGCCTCTCGAGGCGAAGTTAATGGTGCTTTAATCTCAAAGCAGCCCTTATATTTATTATACTGCCATGATGTTATTCTAACCTTTGTTTCTGTGCCTGATGATTTGCCACCCTTTGTTAAAGGGTTTCTGCAAGAGTTCGAGGATGTGTTCCCTAAGGAAGTCCCACGGGGATTACCACCTTTAAGGGGAATTGAGCATCATATCGATCTCATTCCGGGGGCTTCTTTGCCCAATAGGCCTGCCTATAGGAGCAACCCCCATGATACACAGGAAATACAAAAGCAGATCGATGAGCTAATGGTATCGCCATCCTATCCCTAGACTTGATGATTTATTAGATGACTTATATGGTGCATGCATATTTAGTAAAATTGATCTAAAACGTGGGTATCACCAAATAAGGATAAGGGAGGGGGATGAATGGAAGACCACTTTTAAGACAAAGTCGAGTCTGTATGAATGGCTAATTATGCCCTTCGGGCTAACTAATGCTCCGAGCACATTTATGAGGTTAATGAACCATGTGCTCAAGGATTTTCTGGGAAAATTTGTGGTCGTCTACTTTGACGACATCTTAATTTATAGCAAAACTGAAAACGAGCATTATGAGCACTTAAGAAGTGTTTTGCTCATACTAAGAGCTGAAAAGCTCTATGCTAATCTGGAAAATTGTTCGTTATATGTCGATCATGTGATTTTCTTGGGATTCTTAATAAAAGAAAAAGGGGTCCATGTGGACCAAGAAAAGATCAAGGCCATCCAGGATTGGCCTACCCCCATGACTGTAACGGATGTGAGAAGCATCCATGGCTTGGCAAGCTTTTATAGGAGGTTCGTTAAGGACTTCAGTACTATAGCCGCGCCTCTCAACGAGGTGGTCAAAAAGAATGTCGGCTTTAAATGGGGGGGGGGGGGGAAACAAGAGGAAGCCTTTCAGAGGCTTAAGGAGCGTTTAACTAACACCCCCGATCTATCTTTACCAAATTTTGCAAAATCTTTTGAGATAGAATGTGATGCTTCTAACGTAGGTATTGGAGGTGTTTTGTTGCAGGAAGGACATCCGATAGCTTATTTCAGTGAAAAGCTTGGAGGCCCGTCCTTAAATTACTCCACCTATGATAAGGAACTGTATGCCTTGGTAAGGGCATTACAGACTTGGCAACACTACCTGTTGTCCAAGGAATTTGTAATACATAGTGACCATGAGTCACTAAAGTATTTGAAAAGGCAAGTCAAGCTTAACAAGCGCCATGCCTAATGGGTTGAATTTCTAGAGAAATTCCCTTACGTTTTAAAGCATAAGAAGAGAAAATCCAATACTGTGGCATATGCTCTATCTAGGAGGCATATCCTGCTCTCCACCCTCGAGACTAAACTGTACGACCTCGAGTTTCTGAAGGAGCTTTACTTGCATGATTCTGATTTCTCTGATTTCTCTGTTGACGGTTACTATAGGCACGAAGGGTTCCTTTTCAAGGAAAACCGCTTATGTGTGCCTAAGAGTTCTATTCGAGACTTGCTTGTTAAGGAGTCTCATGAGGGAGGGTTGATGGGACACTTCGGAATCCCTAAAACCCTTGACATGCTCAAGGAGCATTTTTACTGGCCCAAAATGAAAAAGGATGTGCGAAAACACTGTGAGCAGTGTTTAATCTGCAAGAGGGCCAAGTCCAAAGGGATGCCACATGGGCTTTATACGCCCTTACCCGTGCCTGAATCACCATGGTTAGACATATCCATGGATTTTATAGTGGCTTTACCCAGGACTCGAAATGGCAAGGATTCCATCTTTGTTGTAGTGGACCGTTTTTCCAAAATGGCCTACTTTATACCTTGTAAAAAGTTTGATTATGCTTGCCACATGGCTGATCTCTTTTTCAAGGAGATTGTGAGGCTCCATGGCCTCCCGAGGAGCATTGTAAGTGATAGTCACTTCTGGAGGACCCTATGGGGTAATATAGGAACTAAACTCCTATTCTCCACAACCTGCCATCCCCAAACTGATGGCCAAACTGAGGCTGTGAACCGAGAACGGTCAACACTCCTAAGGGCAGTTTTAAAGAAAAACCTCAAGGCTTAGGAAGAAAGCCTACCCCATGTGGATATTTGCATATAATAGGACAATACATAGCACCACGGGATGCTCACCTTTTGAGGTAGTTTATGGGTTCAACCCTTTGACCCCACTGGATTTACTACATCTAGCTGACTCTAAAACCCGCATAAGGATGGTAAGGCCAAAGCCGAATATGTTAAAAGGCTTCATGAGGAGATAAAGGCCAATATTCAGAAAAAGAATGAGGGCTATGCTAGGCAAGCCAATAAGGGTAGGAAAGAGGTTATCTTCGAACCTGGAGACCTAGTCTGGGTTCATATGCGGAAAGAAAGGTTCCCCTCAAGGTCCTTGAGAGAATCAATAATAATGGACCCTTCAAGGTCCTTGAGAGAATCAATAATAATGCCTATAAAATTGATATACCGAGTGATTATGGCAATGTTAGTGCCAATTTTAATGTTGCTGATCTTTCTCTTTTTGAAACAGGTAATGAAGACTTTGATTCGAGGTTGAATTCAGTTCAAGAAGGAGGGGATGATAGCAACCTACCAAGGCCCATCAACCTAGATGACCTAATGGGCCTAGGGGGAGCCATAACTCGGGCTAGGGCCAAGAAGGCCCAAGGCACATTGGACCAACTAATATTGAACATCCAAGCATCTACTAGGCCAAGTGACACCACGAGGCCCATAACTTGCCTCATCTTAGAGGACATGTCCCTTGAAGGCTACAGCCAAGCAAGGGAAGGCTAATGGCTTGTTTGTTGACTTAAACTCAATAAGTGGTTTTTAACCACAAGCTTTTAAATTCGAGTATTGATAAATTGATTTGTATTGTTATCTAATAAAATTGCCTTTGATTTGTTTTAGGAATTTCATGTTGGCCTGAACCAGCCCAAGCCTTGCTGGAACCTGACCTGGCCTTGCTGGAATCTGACTTGGCCAGGGCGCCGCATCTGCCGCACCATGTCTGGAAGCCACGCCTGCATCTGACTCAGCGTGTGACTAGGCCAGGCGCCACCTTTTCCGCCTCATGCTTGGAAGCCACGTCCAGGCAGGATGACTTGGCCCAGGCACCACTTTTTTCAGCTCTTTCCATAAAGGAGGCACACCAAGGCACGGCCAGCCCCATTAATGCTCCTACCATTTTCTTTGCCCCATGTCTCATGCCATATTCATTGAGCCATTCTTTATTGGCTTGGCTGAAGTTCAAATTATTTCCCAGTTGAGAAGGGAACTTCAGCTTGCTGATTTACCACCATTTCTCCAACCTCACTTAGCCATTATAGCTTGTGTGGGGCTGGGTGGGTCATAGTCACAAGGTTTAGCTTTGATACTACCCTTGTGCTCACCACATTGGCACAGCTTCCACCATCTATGATCATAGAACAGACATGTCCTCCAACCAAACATCGAGTGTGAAACAAATTTTCCCTTTAACCCTCCTCATTCTCCTTAACTTGGCTTCCTAAGAGTCTTTTTACCATGAGTAGGTCACCTTCTGGTATGATACCTTTAGTTTCACTCTCTTATTTACTTGAAGTCTCAGATTGAGACTCCACTACACCATTAGTCAACACCATGGTCCTCTTAGTAGGGCAGTGTAATGCAATGTGTCCACGACCTAGGCACTTGAAAAACTTTACATTACGACTTTTCTTTTCCACTTCCATGGGTTGTTTTCCATTGTTCTTGGATGAACCCACAACTTCCATAGTGCTAGATGCACCCTCCTTCTTTGGTTCATCCTTCCAACTTGAGAACTTAGAGGAATACTTGTTCTTTTTCCTCTTGAGTTGAAGCTCGACCTTAATGACCTTTTGCACCAAATCCTCTTGTTCCACATAGGATTTTAGCTCCACCACATCCTGGATGTCATGGTTTAGGCCATGATGGAAACATGCCATAGTAGCTTAACGTTTCTCATTGAGGTTTAACCTTAGCAAGGCCAACTCCATTTCCTTGTGATATTCATCCACGGGTTTTTTTTCCTTGGGTTAACCTTTGGAGCTTATTGTTTATGTACCTTTGATAGGAACTTGGCACAAACCTTCTCCGCATGGTAAGCTTCATTTCTTCCCAAGTATTAATTGGTTCGACTCCACACATCCGCCTATTATTTTGGTATTGATCCCACCACACCATGGCATACTCCTTGAATTTCAAGGCTGCCACTTTCACCTTTTTCTCTTGAGAATATGTGTGGTTGTCAAACACCTTTTCCATTTTTAGCTCCCATTCCAAATAGGCTTCAGGATTGTTTAGGCCCAAAAAGCTGACAACAACCTCCTTGAGGGGTTGGTCTATTTGCGATCATTTTGCATGAAAATCAAATAATTAGTGTGGAATTGGCTTAGAATAGGGGTGTCTCGAATATGTGTGTATGTTTTGGGCTGGAATATGTTGATTTCGGTTGGAGGGCCGAGGCTTGTTGTTTTAGGACAATTTTGCACGGTTTATGGCTAAGAATGATTTTGGGTGCGCTATATGTGGGTTTGTGTTTGTTTTCGCTGAATTTGAGTTGGGGGTTGTTTTGTATTTGGTTTTTGGATGAACGTATGATGTGTGAATTGTTCTTAGTTGTTTGGAATTCGGTTTGGGATGGGATAAGTGTATAATGTTGGATAAAAGAATGTGGAGGAGGTTGAAGGGGGAAAGCGCCACAAGCTTTAAGCTTGATAAGCCAAATGTTATCCGCCACAACAAGGATGTTGATGAGGATTAAGAGAGGCGCCACACCAATGAAGGTGATAAGCCAAGGAACGATACAAGACAAATCTTGATAAGTTTGAGAGTTTTAGGAGCAAAGCTCATCTGAACAACACAAGTATTTTTGATCTAAAATTCAAGTTATTTTCGTTCATAAGATAAGGGGAATACATATCGAGTGGCCAGCCAAGAGGCTTCCAAGAGTTTGGTCTAAGCATTCAATGCGCTACCTAGTTTTTGGCATGGTAATGAATTGGCACAAGCACATTTACGTGTTGGCCTTAGGTTGGATCAGCCTGCCATGCATTGTGACCAATATTTGGTCTTGATTCATACTACTCCCTATAAGGCAACTTTCATTCTCATTAAGACTTTACATTAATCCTATTCAAATGGCACTTAAAAGCCGAGTTCAAATCTGAATTCTTAAAAAAAAGGCAACAACCAAGCTCCTTGATTCCTCTTTGGTAAGTTTCCCACGGTTTGAATGCTATACCACATGGCTGAATTCATTAAATGGCATGATTCTCCATAAAAGGCAAGTAATCAAGCTCCCACACAACTCATTAATTGAGGAATTCAAATGTGCATGCTGAATAAGGTAATATCCACCCATCTTGAGCTATACTTGGAAAGTAATCAATAGGTTTCAAGGCTTGATGGAGAGTCCATGTTTTGAATGTTTGAATAAGACTTCATGGCTGAATGCCAAGTCACAAGGCCCCTTAAATGCTCGATTCAAATCAGCCTTGCTTGATAAGGAAACAATCACTCATGTTGAGCTATATTGGGTAAGTAATTAATCTGCTTCAAAGCTTGATGACCCAAATAGCTGGAATTCAAATTTGAGCCATATTTGGGAAGTAATAACATGGTTTCAAGGCTGTCAACACGTTTTGGGTATGGTAGTTGATTATTCTCATTGTGGTAATGCAACCACAAATTCTCCCTTTATGGTAATAGGCCCACGATTTCTTCTTGGTCATGAATGCTTGGATGAATGTTGCTTAAGCTGAATATGGTAATCATAGGTTACATGGCACAAGGCCAATAATGAACATCCACGGCTATAAAGCTTAAAACATAAACTAATCTTATTGTGCAAATAAAAGAGATAAAACTTAAAATAAATTAAATGTGGGACAAAGGACCCCCACTTTATATAAGTAAAATGAAAATATCCTTAAGTTCTTAATGAGAATTGGCCTTGGGATAGTAAGCTTGATGGGCTTGTTGGTCTTCTTAGACTTGGGCCCAATCAGGTTGCTATCAAAAGCTTGGGACTTGAACCTTGACTCCATCATTTCTGTCTCCAAGGTTCTCCTCACCATATCTTTCTCCACGTGGCCTCCTCCTCCTTTCACCATCATGGGTTGAGTCATCATTGTGCCTATTACGATGTCTCTTTTCTACATGCCTTCTCCTTCGTTCTGACTCATGATTACTTGAGTCACTTTGGCGTCGCATTCCATTCTGGCCAAGCATCTCTTCCATCTGCCTTTGGAAGGCTTGGATTTGAGTGCTGGTATTTTGTATAGCCATGGTGAAATTGGTTGTTCTTGGGGAAATTGTTGGGCTTCGGTCGCGACTAGACATGACTTGCGGTTTTCAAGCAATACTAGCTCCTGATACCACTTGACAGCAACCTCCTTGTGGGGGTTGGTGTTCTTTGCGATCGTTTTGCTTGAAACTCAAAAATTTAGTGCGGAATTGTACTAGGTAAATGGGAATTCGGGTTTTGGTGCTATTTTTGGTATTTTTGGTTTAAATGGATGTTTTGGTTTATAGTTGGGTGAAGCAATGGGTTATGGGGTTGTTGTTGAGGTTTTGTGAGGAGTGGGGGTTATAAGTAATATTTTTGGGTCTTTTGGGTTGGCTTTGGTTTATGGCTGATAGGAAATGTCTTTGGCTTAGTTTATGGCCGTGGGGATGGATTTTTGGGCTGGTGCGTGGCTAGGAAATTCTGACCGAGGCTTTTATATCCTGGGTAGTTTTTCTGGTCGAGGGTAGGTATAGGAGATTTGTTTGGGTTTGTTTGGCCGTGTATGGTAGGTTTTGAATGAGGATGAGGGGGTAGATGGATAAAAGAAAATGGAAGAAGACTTGAGGAGAAGGCGCCACAAGCTTGTAGCTTGATAAACTGAGTGAAATCCACCACAACAAGGATGTTGATGAGGATGATAGTAAGCACCACACCAATGAAGGTGATAAGCCAGAAACGCCACAAGAAAGCTTGATAAGTTAAAAGGGTAGGAGCAAAGCTCAACTAAAACAACAAAGTGTTTTTCTCTTAAAATTCAAATCTGTCTTATTCAAGCTTAGAAAAGATACATATATAGTGGGGCTGGCAATGAAGTCTCCCAAAACATATTACTAAAAGTACTTGAATTCGAAATTAAGTTAGCCTAGGAATATTATGATTTAGCTTCCAACATGGGGCTGAAAATAAGGCATTTCCACTAAATGATTCGAATTCTAACACATGTGTGTTTGTTTAAATTTGTATCCAGCCTTATAAATCATAATTAGAGTGTGGCTGAGTATATGGAATGTGCCACTCATTCAAATTGGTCTTAAAAGCTTGGGCGAGAATGGTGGGAACTTGTCTTGGCTTGATTCATCTTTTAAAGGCTTGGTTGAAAACATGGGAAGCTTGCCTTGTAGGTATTAAGAGCTGGCCAGAAAAAAGGTAGGCGCAATAAATGCCATGCTGGATCTGGGCAGAATTGATACTTTAATTGGCTTGGTCGTGTCTAGCATTTATGTCCCATTTTAATTTGGATCCAGCCATGTAAATGAAGGTTAAAACGTGGCTGAATATATGGTAGGCTGGTTTTGTCCTGATTCAGCCATTGAAAGCTGGGAGAAAAATATGGTAGGCGCATTGATGGACATTCACGCCTGGCCTGGTCTTCAGCTTGTGTGGGGTCAGCTCTTAAGTGCTTGGCTGAACACATGGTGGGCTTGCCTTGTCCTAATTCAGCCATTTAAAGTTAGGCGGATAATATGGTGGGCGCATTGAATGCCCTTCAAGACTCTAGCTGCCTGGTCAGATTTTGATGCTATTGCCACGTGGCTGACTTTGTTGGTTTGGACTCTTTAATGATGCGCCTGGATGCTTGCCTTTTGTCTAATCGAGCCTTGATGATTCCTCATGAAGATTCAAAATATGGCCTTCATTTATTTGCACGGGTTCCTTTCAAAAGTCATCAGCCTTGTGTGAAATCAGACTTTGATGGTCCTGCCAAGTTCCAAGCTGGTTGTGGTTTAGGTTGGTCAAGACATCTTCATATGGAAATCATAAGTTACATCCAGCCAATAAGGAACACACATGGCTATAAAAAGCTTAAAACATAAACTAAATTTATTGTCCAAGTAAAATAAAACATAAATTAAAAATAACGGTGGTACATAAGACCCCCACTTATTAATGCAAAAATAGAGTAAAAATCATTAAGCCCTTAAGGAAAAGTGGCCTCCATCGGGTGGTTCATCTAGTTGTATGGCATGCTTGATGGAATTGTTGGCCTTCTTAGGTTTGGGCCTAGGCGAGTAGCTATCATTTCCTACTATTCCTCATGTGTTAAAGACTGTTAACCTTATCGGCTACAATGGTTAAATGAGGTCGGAAAAATGACCATTGGGAAATATGTGGACACCGTACTGTGTGACGTAGTCACAATGGATGCCAGCCACATGCTATTAGGCAGGCCATGGCAGTACGATAGGAAAACCATCTATGATGGATTTTCCAACAAATATACTTTTTTATTTTTTGATAAAAAATATTGTACTCTCACCCTAGTCCCCGAAACAAATGAATGAGGACCAAAAAAAGTTAAAAGAGAAAATGGATCAAGAAAAAAATAATGATCCAGAAAAAAAAATAGAAAAAGAAAAGAAAAATCAAAAAAAAGAAGAGAAAAAGATTGAAAAGAAGAAAGAAAAGGAAAATGGTTTATTAGCCTATCCGGGCGAAGTAAAGGGTGCTTTAATCTCAAAGCCACCCTTATATGTTCTTTACTGCAATGATTTTAAACTAACCGATTATTCTGTTTCTAAAGAACTATCAATCTTTGCAAAAGGTTCTTTGCAGGATAAAAGCGGTATACAAGAAAACCAACAGCAGATCCTAGTGCCCAAGGGAAATAAAGGCTGGAGGGTGTGCACGAACTCTCGAGTCACTTACTGCAATCAGAAGTTGGGAGGACCTACTTGTAACCACTCTTTGTACGGTAAAGAACTGTATGCCTTGGTAAGGGCATTACAGACTTGGCAGCAATACCATCTACCAAGAGAACTTATAATAAATAGTGACCCCGAGTCACTTAAATTTATGAAAAGGCAAGGCACGCTGAATAAGCGTCATGCCAGACGGATTGAATTGCTGGAGGAATCTCCTTATGTACCAAAGCATAAGCGGGGAAAGGCCAACATTGTGGCAAATGCTCTCCCGAGGAGACATCTTTTGCTCTCCACTTTCGAGACCAAGCTATATGGTCTCAAGTTTTTAAAGGATCCTTACTTACATAATCCTGAATTTGCTGAATTAAACCAAAATTGTGTGAGTACTGTTGGGGATGGATCCCATAGGCACAAGAATCTCCTTTTCAAGGAAAATCGCCTATGCGTAGTGAAGAGTACAAAGGGTAAACCACAAGGGTTTTACACGCCCCTACCCAATCCTAAACCACCATGGATTGTCGTATCCATGTATTTGAGGTGACCCTACCTAGGATCAAACATGCTAAGGGTCTTAATCATGTTTATGAAATTATTACTCCAAGTGTTGGCAATGTTAGTGCCAATCTTAATGTTGTTGATCTCTCTCTTGTTGAAACAGGTAATGAAGACCTTGATTTGAGGTGGAATTCAGTCCAAGAAGGAGGGGATGATAGCAACCCACCAAGGCCCATCAACCTGGATGACCTAATTGGCCTAGGGGGAGCCATAACTCGGGCAAGGGCCAAGAAAACCCAAAGCACTCTTGGCCAACTAAGTCTAAGCACACTAGCCTCAACGGGGCCAAGTGACAAAATGAGGCCCATAATGTGCCTCACCTTAGAGGATACTACCCTTGAAGGCCACAGCCAAGCAAGGGATGATTAAAGGCTCTTGTAGTTTGCCTTAATTAATAAGTGGCTTTAAGCCCCACCTTTTTCTCATTTTTAATTATTGTCTTTTAGTCTCATCATCAACTAATAAATGTGCTTTATGTAGGAACATCATATTGGCATATTTTCAGCCAAAGTCATCAATGGAAATTCAAGACACGGCCAAGCACAAGGAAAGCATCCCACACTTTCAGCTCATCTTAAACACGGCACATTAAAGCTGAATTCAAACTTGAATCAACTTTAAAGTGTGGGCTAAAAACGTGGAAACACATCCCTTATCTTCCGTCCATGACTTAAAAGCCACATTCAAGCTAATATGCACGTGGCTAGATACTTGCTTTCCCACATAATGGAAATGCTAAGGGGAGGGACTTGGGCCGTGAATTAAAGGAAGAATTCAAATTCTCCAACACATGTGCTAAAGCCAAGGGAGCATTAAACAAAGGCATAAATACACGAGCAACAAGGAAGGAAGACACCATCCCACTTTGTCCTCCTCGGTTTAAAGAAGCATTTGAAAGGGACATACATCCCATAATCTTTGCATGGTTTTTACTACAATGTCTTGATGACCGAACAAGGGTGCCTTAAATACATTACACACATGGCTCAAATCAAATTCAAACAAGAGTGAAGACACCATCCCCCCATTTCCGCTCGGCTTAAAGGGATTGAATGGGACAAGCATCCCACGTTTTTTGCTTGGCTTTACTACACTCTTCATGGCTGAATCAGAATTTGAATTAACAAATGAATGAGGCACTTAATGCCATTTGCACGTGTAGTTTAAGATTGAATTAGAACATGAATGAGGCACTTAATACCATTAGTTCTTGTAATTCAATTTTCAAATTAGAATGGGAGCCTTAGATGGCCAGCCACACCTTATATGTAAGCCTTTGGCATATGGAAAAGTTAAGTTGAATTTTATGCAAAAGCAAAGTGTTAGTGAGATTTCTCTCCTAAGTTCTTGGTTGAACCAAGAGTAAAGTTCTTATCAAACATCCTTGTTTGTGGCGAACCTCAATTGGCTTATCAAACAATTCAGTTTGTGGCGCCTTCCATTTCAATCTTCTTCATCATTTTCTTTTATCCAAACCAACAAAACTCCATAACCAACAAAGCCTAGCCTCGGCCAAACACAAGCCACCTTACCCAACACATTCCTCTCGGCCTAAACACCACCATACATTACCCAAAAGACCAAAGCCAACCTTATTCCACATAAACAACCAAAAATAGCCAACAAAAAGTCTTACTTGATTCCGAAAGCCAACTTCAAACAAAACGATCTTACAAAAATACCAACCCCCACAAGGAGGTTGCTATCAAGTGGTATCAGAGCTAGCCTTGTTTGAAGTGTTTTGGTGCATCAAAACCAACAATTGGCCGAATCAAAGCCAACCATTGGTGCATCAAAATTTGTCTTGGTTAAAACCGAGACCTATATTGTTTGTGTTCAAAAGTTTTCTGTGTGCAGGTTCCTAAACATATTGGCCAAAACAAAAATCCAAAAAAAGAGCCTACACCAAATTAAACAAAAGAGTCTTGTGGCCGAATTAAAGCCACAAAGTACTTCTGTTTTGTTACCCATACTCCACCCCCATCCACATACACATATCCATACCCTCATAAACCGACAAAAACAATCCACCTACCACAAATAACCCCCATAAACCGCCCCAAACAGTTTGTGTTTTTTTAAGCCTATTTGTTTCGCCATATCTAGAATTCCTTTGGTTCAATCCAGAACCCCAAGGAGAGAAAGAGTGAGTGAGTGAAACACATTGTGAGTACACATTAGAGAGTTGTGAGAAAATGACTCCAGGAAGTACATCATCACCTACTGTGTCACCAAGGTCAGCCGGGTTCACTTCGGTTCTTCATGAAATTCATGAGGAATTCAGAACCCTTAGGCAACAAATGATGCAGATGCAAGTTCGACAAGAACGCCAACAGAATAGGAGGCATTCTAGCCATGAGGACTCCTCGGGTTCAGAAGAGGAAAGGAGGAGAAGGAGGAGAAGGGAAAGGAGAAATGGAGAGGAGGATCATAGGGAAAGGAGGAGGGATGACTGGTTAGAAGGAGTGCAGATCAAAATTCCCACATTCATGGGAATGAATAATCCAGAAGCATACATGGAATGGGAAATGAAGGTAGAACAAGTGTTCGATTGCCACAACTATTCAGAAGACAAGAAGGTGAAGGTGGCTGCACTTGAGTTTAAGGAGTATGCTTTGATCTAGTGGGATCAACTCCAGAAGGATCAGAGAAGGTGTGGTGCTCAACCTGTGAGCACATGGGAGGAAATGAGGACTATAATGAGGAGAAGGTTTGTGCCCCCATCTTACCATAGGAACAAATACAACTAACTCCAAAGGTTGACTCAAGGAAGCAAGTCAGTAGATGAGTATTACAAGGAGATGGAACTGGCCTTGTTGAGGTCCAATCTCAATGAAGACCGTGAGGCTAGTATGGCACGGTTCCTTCATGGACTCAACCAGGACATTCAGGATATTGTGGAGTTGCGCAGTTATGTAGAGCTAGAAGACTTGGTTCAGAAGGCTATGAAAGTGGAACAACAACTTAAGAGGAGGAAATCAAAAGCCTACTCTAGCAGTACCAGTAAGTTCCAATCATCTAGCTAGGACAAGCCTAAGAAGGAGGGTACAACCAGCAAGGAGGTCGTGAGCACTACTAGTGGGAAGAAGGTCGTGGAAGCACCAAGCCGAAGTCGGGAAATCAAGTGTTTCAATTGCTTGGGCCATGGGCACATTGCTTCTCAGTGTCCAACTAGGAGGACCATGGTGTTCCGGAATGGAGTAGTGGAATCTGAATCTGAATCCTCAAGCACGGAAGTAGAAAGTGATGAGGAGGCAAGGATGCCAGATGGAGACTTACTCATGGTGCGAAGGCTTCTAGGAAGCCAAGTCAAGGAGAATGAGGAAAGTCAAAGAGAAAACATCTTCCATTCAAGATGTTTAGTTCTAGGAAATGTATGCTCTCTAGTTATTGATGGTGGCAGTTGTGCCAATGTGGTGAGAACTAGGCTGGTTAACAAACTAAACCTAGTGACTAGGATCCACCCATTACCTTATCGGCTACAATGGTTAAATGAGGTCGGAGAAATGACCGTTAACCAGCAAGTCGAGGTCCCATTTTCCATTGGGAAATATGTGGACAACGTACTGTGTGACGTAGTCACAATGGAGGCCAGTCACATGCTATTAGGCAGCCCATGGCATTACGATAGGAAAGCCATCTATGATGGATTTTCCAACAAATATACTTTTGTATTTTTTGATAAAAAAATTGTACTCTCACCCTTGTCCCCGAAACAAGTGAGTGAGGACCAAAAAAAGTTAAAAGAGAAAATGGATCAAGAAAAAAAGAATGATCTAGAAAAAAAAATAGAAAAAGAAAAGAAAAATCAAAAAAAGAAGAAGAAGAGAAAGAGATTGAAAAGAAGAAATAAAAGGAAAAGGGTTTATTAGCCTATCCGGGCGAAGTAAAGGGTGCTTTAATCTCAAAGCCACCCTTATATGTTCTTTACTGCAATGATTTTAAACTAACCGATTCTTCTGTTTCTAAAGAACTATCAATCTTTGCAAAAGGTTCTGTGCACGGACTCTCGAGTCACTTACTGCAATCAGAAGTTGGGAGGACCTACTTGTAACCACTCTTTGTACGGTAAAGAACTGTATGCCTTGGTAAGGGCATTACAGACTTGGCAGCAATACCAACTACCAAGAGAACTTATAATATATAGTGACCCCGAGTCACTTAAATTTATGAAAAGGCAAGGCACGCTGAATAAGCGTCATGCCAGACGGATTGAATTGCTGGAGCAATCTCCTTATGTACCAAAGCATAAGCGAGGAAAAGCCAACATTGTGGCCAATGCTCTCCCGAGGAGACATCTTTTGCTCTCCACTCTCGAGACCAAGCTATATGGTCTCAAGTTTTTAAAGGATCCTTACTTACGTAATCCTGAATTTGCTGAATTAAACCAAAATTGTGTGAGTACTGTTGGGGATGGATCCCATAGGCACAAGAATCTCCTTTTCAAGGAAAATCGCCTATGCGTAGTGAAGAGTACAAAGGGTAAACCACAAGGGTTTTACATGCCCCTACCCATTCCTAAACCACCATGGATTGCCGTATCCATGTATTTTGAGGTGGCCCTACCCATGATCAAACATGCTAAGGGTCTTAATCATGCTTATGAAATTATTACTCCGAGTGTTTATGGCAATGTTAGTGCCAATCTTAATGTTGTTGATCTCTCTCTTGTTGAAACAGGTAATGAAGACCTTGATTTGAGGTCAAATTCAGCCCAAGAAGGAGGGGATGATAGCAACCCACCAAGGCCCATCAACCTGGATGACCTAATGGGCCTAGGGGGAGCCATAACTCGGGCAAGGGCCAAGAAAACCCAAAGCACTCTTGGCCAACTAAGTCTATGCACACTAGCCTCAACGGGGCCAAGTGACAACATGAGGCCCATAATGTGCCTCACCTTAGAGGATACTGCCCTTGAAATGATTAAAGGCTCTTGTAGTTTGCCTTAATTAATAAGTGGCTTTAAGCCCCACCTTTTTCTCATTTTTAATTATTGTCTTTTAGTCTCATCATCAACTAATAAATGTGCTTTATGTAGGAACATCATATTGGCATATTTTCAGCCAAAGTCATCAATGGAAATTCAAGACACGGCCAAGCACAAGGAAAGCATCCCACACTTTCAGCTCATCTTAAACACGGCACATTAAAGCTGAATTCAAACTTGAATCAACTTTAAAGTGTGGGCTAAAAACGTGGAAACACATCCCTTATCTTCCGTCCATGACTTAAAAGCCACATTCAAGCTAATATGCACGTGGCTAGATACTTGCTTTCCCACATAATGGAAATGCTAAGGGGAGGGACTTGGGCCGTGAATTAAAGGAAGAATTCAAATTCTCCAACACATGTGCTAAAGCCAAGGGAGCATTAAACAAAGGCATAAATACACGAGCAACAAGGAAGGAAGACACCATCCCACTTTGTCCTCCTCGGTTTAAAGAAGCATTTGAAAGGGACATACATCCCATAATCTTTGCATGGTTTTTACTACAATGTCTTGATGACCGAACAAGGGTGCCTTAAATACATTACACACATGGCTCAAATCAAATTCAAACAAGAGTGAAGACACCATCCCCCCATTTCCGCTCGGCTTAAAGGGATTGAATGGGACAAGCATCCCACGTTTTTTGCTTGGCTTTACTACACTCTTCATGGCTGAATCAGAATTTGAATTAACAAATGAATGAGGCACTTAATGCCATTTGCACGTGTAGTTTAAGATTGAATTAGAACATGAATGAGGCACTTAATACCATTAGTTCTTGTAATTCAATTTTCAAATTAGAATGGGAGCCTTAGATGGCCAGCCACACCTTATATGTAAGCCTTTGGCATATGGAAAAGTTAAGTTGAATTTTATGCAAAAGCAAAGTGTTAGTGAGATTTCTCTCCTAAGTTCTTGGTTGAACCAAGAGTAAAGTTCTTATCAAACATCCTTGTTTGTGGCGAACCTCAATTGGCTTATCAAACAATTCAGTTTGTGGCGCCTTCCATTTCAATCTTCTTCATCATTTTCTTTTATCCAAACCAACAAAACTCCATAACCAACAAAGCCTAGCCTCGGCCAAACACAAGCCACCTTACCCAACACATTCCTCTCGGCCTAAACACCACCATACATAACCCAAAACACCAAAGCCAACCTTATTCCACATAAACAACCAAAAATAGCCAACAAAAAGTCCTACTCGATTCCGAAAGCCAACTTCAAACAAAACGATCTTACAAAAATGCCAACCCCCACAAGGAGGTTGCTATCACTTTACCATAAGCTCATCGATCTGCTTCTGTATTTCCTGTGTATCATGGGGGTTGCTCCTATAGGCAGGCCTATTGGGCAAAGAAGCCCCCGGGATGAGATCGATATGATGCTCAATTCCCCTTAAAGGTAGTAATCCCTGTGGGACTTCCTTAGGGAACACATCATCGAACTCTTTTAGAAATCCCTTAACAAAGGGTGGCAAATCATCAGATACAGAAATAGAAGTTAGTATAACATCATGGCAGTATAACAGATATAAGGGCTGCTTTGCGATTAAAGCACCTTTGACTTCGCCTCGAGAGGCTAATAGACTGCTTTTCTTTTCTTTTTCTTCTTTCTTTGCTTTTCTTATTTTTTTTTTCATTCTTTTCTTTTGTAAATGTCCCTATGGTAGGATGGGGGAACAAACCTTCTCCTCATGATAGTCCTCATTTCCTCCCATGTGCTCACAGGTTGAGCACCACACCTTCTCCTATCCTTCTGGAGTTGATCCCACCAGATCATAGCATACTCCTTAAACTCAAGTGCAGCCACCTTCACCTTCTTGTCTTCTGAATAGTTGTGGCAATCGAACACTTGTTCTACCTTCATTTCCCATTCCATGTATGCTTCTGGATTATTCATTCCCATGAATGTGGGAATTTTGATCTGCACTCCTTCTAACCGGTCACCCCTCCTCCTTTCCATATGATCCTCCTCTCCATTTCTCCTTTCCCTTCTCCTCCTTTCCTCTTATGAACCCGAGGAGTCCTCATGGCTAGAATGCCTCATATTCTGTTGGCGTTCTTATCGGACTTGCATCTCCGCCATTTGTTGCTTAAGGATTCTGAATTCCTCATGAATTTCATGAAGAACCGAAGTGAACCCGGCTGACCTTGGTGACACAATAGGTGATGATGTACTTCCTGAAGTCATTTTCTCACAACTCTCTAATGTGTACTCACAATGTGTTTCACTCACTCACTCTTTCTCTCCTTGGGGTTCTGGATTGAACCAAAGGAATTCTAGATATGACCTTGTATGGCGAAACAAATAGGCTTAAAAAAATACAAACTGTTTGGGGCGGTTTATGGGGGTTATTTTTGGTAGGTGGATTGTTTTTGTGGGTTTATGAGGGTATGGATATGTGTATGTGGATGGGGGTGGAGTATGGGTAACAAAACAGAAATACTTTGTGGCTTTGATTCGGCCACAAGACTCTTTTGTTTAATTTGGTTTAGGCTATTTTTTTGGCTTTTTGTTTTGGCCAATATGTTTAGGAACCTGCACACAGAAAATTTTTGAACACAAACAATATAGGTCTCGGTTTTAACCAAGACAAATTTTGATGCACCAATGGTTGGCTTTGATTCGCCCAATTGTTGGTTTTAATGCACCAAAACACTTCAAACAAGGCTAGCTCTGGATACCACTTGATAGCAACCTCCTTGTGGGGGTTGGTATTTATACTTGATCGTTTTGTTTGAAGCTTTGATGTAAGACACTTTAGGTCTCTTTTTGTTGGCTGTTTTGGTTGTTTATGTGTTTTGGGGTTGGCTTTTGGGTTTGATGAAGGGTGAGGCCTTATATGTTGATGTTTGGCCGAGGGAAAGTTAAGTATGTATGGGCATGAGGTTTGGCCGAGAGGTTGTAGTATTTTGGCTTAAGTGTTTAGGGGAAAAGATAGGCTAGTGTTTGGCCGAGGCTAGGTGTGGTTGGTTATGGAATGGTGTTGGTTTGGATAAAAGAAAATGACGAAGATAGAAGATGAAGGCGCCACAAACAATGGTGTTTGATAAGCCTAATGAGGTTCGCCACAAACAAGGATGTTTGATAAGAACTTGACTCTTGGTCCAACCAAGAACTTAGGAGAGAAATCCCACTAACAATTGCTTTTAGCATAAAATTCAACTTGTGTATTTCATATTCTGCCTTCATACATATAGGAGGGGCTAGCCTTCTAAGGCTTCCCGAAGTTAAAGCTCCATTCCAACTTATTTCAAATTCAAATGCCTAATCAATTACATAAATTGGCCATAAAGCATACAAGTTAATACAAGCTAATACAAGCTAACACTAAGGGATGGTTGTCTCCACGTGTGTGTGTTGAAGCTTGAATTGCCGTGGGGAAATGTATGTGGACATCCCTTTCAAATGCTCCATTAAGTCTTTCCTTGCTTCTTGCCTTTGTGTTGATGCCTTGGTTTAATGCCTCCTAACTTTTAGCCCATGTGTGTGTAAATCATTGAAAACCGAGGAGGAAAAATTGGTGGCCTTTAACTCATGGTTTGAATTTGAATTCCCCATGTGTTTATTTGCCTTGGTCGTGTCTTGCATCCTTTAAGCCATGAGCTGAAAATGGGGGATTGTTGTTGATAGCAACCCACCAATGGCCATCTACTTGGATGATCTATTGGGCTTAGGAGGAACCATAACTCGGACCAGGGCCGAGAAAGCCCAAGGCACACTTGGCCAATTTATACTGAACATCTTGGCCTCAACTGGGCCAAGTAACAACATGAGGCCCATAATGTGCCTCACCCTAAAGGACATTCCCCTTGAAGGCCACTGCCAAAATGGGAGTGCATGATGATTTCCCTTGTTTTCTTTCCTTAAAATCATTAATAAGTGGTCCAACCACGTTTTTTTAATTATGCTTAATATATTTATTTTGCTTTTATATTAATTATCAACTAATAAATATGTCTTTTATATAGAATACCATGGGTTGCACGTGAATTTCAAAAGCAAGACAAGCATCCCACTATTTCAGCCAAGACAATTAAAGACATGGCCAGATTTCAATGCTGCCAAGCCAAGCTTCCCATGTTCTCAGCCAAGCTAATTAAATCCACGACCACACTTGGCATTATGGCACATCCCTATTTCTCCGCCCAACTTTGAAGGCCAAATGCAAGAACAAGCAAGCAGTCCACGAATTCAGCCCAACTCTTAAATCTCATTTACACAACTATTTTAATGTTGGACAAGCTCCCATATT
The DNA here is from genome assembly GCA_009771035.1 of Lupinus albus. NCBI lineage: Eukaryota > Viridiplantae > Streptophyta > Magnoliopsida > Fabales > Fabaceae > Lupinus > Lupinus albus. Next base: position 104,300 of record WOCE01000067.1, read on the forward strand.
TTTAGCCTAAGTCAATTCAAATTTTAATTTGAAATATTGGCACATCCTTATGTTCAGCCAACAACTTAATAAGCATTCACAAGGCTGGATACACATTCAAATGGGAGTTAATGCTGACCAGGCCAGCCAAGACACAAATCCCTTATTTTTTGCCCAAGCTTTCAAGAGGAGACATGCATGAAAGGCAAGCCCATGCTTTCAGCCACGGCCTTCAATACAAATAATGCAAAGCTGAATTCAAACAAATGCACATGTGTTTGTTTTTACAATTTGAATTATTAAAGTAAATGCCTTATCTTTAGCCCCATGTTGGGAGCACGGTCATAACAACTTCTAGGCTAAGTTAATTTCGAAATTCAAGAGTGTAATTGGGAGCCTTGTTGTGGCCAGCCCGCCTATAAGTGTAAAGTGCCTCATTTGAAATAAGACAAGTTGAATTTTATGCAAAAACACTTAGTTGAGTTTTCTCCTAAGCTTCTTGGTTAAACCAAGTCTCTTGTTCTTATCAAAGATCATTCCTTTGTGGCGAACTTCCTTTGGCTTATCAAACAGCTTTGTTTGTGGCGCCCTTAACCATCTCAATCTTCTTCATCCCTTTCTTTTATCCAGCCTAAACCGAAACAAACACCAACCTTTACCCAAATACAAAGCAACACGACCAGAAACTCATCCTAAGCCAATATAGCCTAACAAACCAAACCCAAAAACCACTCAGCCAAATACTTGTCCTCTCGGCCAAACACACTACCCTTACTACTTTCCTCCAGAAACCAAACCAAACACATACCCCAACCACTATAAACCTAAGCCAACCGAAACACCAAAAAAAAACAACCAAAAATATCCCAAAAATTTCATAATATTTCCTATTGTCTAAGCTTCAAACAAAACGATCGAAAACAAATACCAACCCCCACAAGGAGGTTGCTATCAGTTGTCCCTCTTTATTAACTCCATAAAGCCATGGCTGATTTTAGGCTTTTGTTGAATTCAAATCCTTGAGCACGTGGTTATTATGGCTGAGCCTTTATTGTGGCAATCCAATTTCAAACTCATAATAAAACCTGGGCGGAATATAAGCAAGGCTGGCCTTGATGGCCTGGGCGAGAGTTAAGGCGCCTGGCTGGCCCTTGCTTGATGTGGCAGGAATGCATGCTGGCCTGGGCGAAAGATGAGGCGCCTGGCTGGCCCTTGCTTGATGCGGCAGGAAGGCATGTCTGGTCAGGTCAGCTGGCTGAAAATCAGGCGCCTGGTCCAGGTCATGTGCTGAGTCATGCTAGGCCACCTGGTGCTGGATGTGCGGCGCCTAAGGCCAGGTCAGATTCTCTTCTGGTCCAGCGTGGCTTGGGCTTGGCCATGTTATTCCTACATGTAAAAATTTAAAGCCAATGAAAATAATTTAAGGCAAGTATTAAATAAAGCTTGTGGACTTAAAGCCACTTATTTGAAAAATAAAAATAGCATCCAAGCCTTTAATTCTCCCTTGCTTGGCCGTGGCCTTCAAGGGGAGTGTCCTATAGGATGAGGCAAGTTATGGGCCTTGTGGTGTCACTTGGCCCAGTGGCTGCTTGGATGTTTAGTACTAGTTGGCCCAATGTGTCTTGAACCTTTTTAGCCCTAGCCCGAGTTATGGCTCCTCCTAGGCCCACTAGGTCATCTAGATTCATGGGCCTTGGTGGGTTGCTATCAAGTAGCCTCACGGTCTTCATTGAGATTGGACCTCAACAAGGCTAACTCCATCTCCTTGTAGTAGTCATCCACAGATTTGCTCCCTTGAGTCAACCTTTGGAGTTGGTTGTATATGTCCCTATGGTAAGATGGGGGCTCAAACCTTCTCCTCATGATAGTCCTCATTTCCTCCCATGTGCTCACAGGTTGAGCACCACACCTTCTCCTATCCTTCTGGAGTTGATCCCACTTGATCATAGCATACTCCTTAAACTCAAGTGCAGCCACCTTCACCTTCTCGTCTTCTGAATAATTGTGGCAGACAAACACTTGTTCTACCTACATTTCCCATTCCATGTATGCTTTCGGGTTGTTCATTCCCATGAATGTGGGAATTTTGATTTGAACTCCTTCTAACCGGTCATCCCTCCTCCTTTCCCTATGATCCTTCTCTCCATGTCTCTTTTCCCTTCGCCTCCATCTCCTCCTTTCCTCTTCTGAACCTGATGACAACCGACTAGGGGCAACCCTTGATTCAAGGGGCAGCCAAGACCAAGAGGGTCCCATGGCTCAAACCAGGGCCAAGTCAGGTCTAAACAAGCTCACCAAGGACTCCATTGACCCTGGAATTCGTGGGCTTAAAGGGCATTTATGTCCTTGAGTCAACTATTTTATTTTATGTTCAATAAATGAGAATTATATCTCATGAGTAGCTTAGGATTTCTTAATTCAGCATTAAACTAGGATAATTTAATTATTGTTATTTAAAGTTAAGTTATTTATTTTCTTTTGAATAAATTGTATAGAAGAAAGCAATTGTGTGCTAAGTGTTTCAGGACTAAGCCCAAACAGGCCCAAGCCCCAAAAACACCTCAAGCCAAACCCAAGGAACATCAAGGCCCAAGTGATCAATGCTTGGAGGGAAAGTCAAATTTGATATTCAAAGCATTTGGAGGGAAAGTGAAATTGAAATTTGAAATTCGAATTTGAGATGAAGATTAAGTCATCACAAGACTTAAGGATCAAGGCATCCAAGTGTCTCATCAAGGATCCTTACCAAAATAAGGATTCCTTAATTTTAGGAAAATTCAAAGCTAATCTATCTACAAGCCACCAACTTTGGATGGAGAGATAAAGTCTTCTAAAAACTTAATCTAGGCTTATCTTCAAGTGGCTTATCAAGAATCCTTCCGAAATAAGGATTCCTTAAAAATAGGCCAAGCCAATATGAACTTCAAGTCAAGGATAAAGTCTTCTAAAGACTTAGTCTAATTTATCTTCAAATGGCTTATCAAGAATCCTTCCAAACTAAGGATTCCTTAAAAATAGGCCAAGCCAAGCTGAACTTCAAGTCAAGGATAAAGTCTTCTAAAGACTTAATCTAATCTATCTTCAAGCGACTCATCAAAGAATCATTCCCCAAAAGAGGATTCCATGGATTTCGGCCAAGCATATTCCAAGGCATCCACACGTGGCCAATTCAAAAGCAAGGACCACACCATATAGGTCAAGCCTCCAAGGAGAAGATAGAATTAGGATTTGACTTAGTTTGAATTCTTCCTAGTTTTTAGCTTTGAATTATCTTAGTCTAAATTTAGCATTATCTTATGTGGATTTGAGGCCGAACTTGTGGGAACCCTAATCCTAGTTTCTTCTTCTATATGTATTTCGTTTTAGTCATTAATAAAGTTAAGTTGATATTGAATTATTTTGGATTAACTTCCTGAGTTAGTGAGTGAGTCTCCTAGCATTCTTGGCTAAGCCAAGGAACCGTTCTTATCAAGTTACCTAGTTGGCTTGTGGCGAACTTCGCAGGCTTATCAAACACTTAGTGTTTGTGGCGCCCCACCTTTCATACCCCCCATCCGCCTTCTTGTTCTTTACCCTTAAACACTTATCAACCGAAACACAAATCATAAACACTTCCGCATTCATTAAATTTTCAAGTACAAATTCAAACAAATCATAAGAGTTCCAAGCAAGAAACGGTCCAATCAATTCTCTCAAAAAGGAGAATTTTCAAAAAGGCAATCACCCCCCTGAGGTTGTCATCAAGTGGTCATCAGAGCTCAGTTCTTGCCTGGAAAGAAAAGTAAGCCGAATCAAATCAAGTGACCTACAAAAAAGGTCAAACTTCAAATTCTGCCAAAGTAAGTGATTTTTTTTTTCAAGTTCAAACCTCCAACACCTACCCATTACCCTTTCCCAAACACATCCCAAGCAACATTCCAAACCCAAAAATCCCCAAAATACAAAAAAAAATTCCGAAGCCACAAATTTCCCAAACACTACCCTAAACACATAACCAAAACACCTACCCAAACACTAAGCCTTTGATACTTTTGCGACCTAGTCACAAGACCTTCTACAACAGCTTGATTACTTGACTTGTCAAGATTCTTAGGAGACTTGAGTGTCATATTGAATGATTGTGAGGTAAACACATTTGAGTGACTTCATTTGAGTGATTGTGAGAACAAACACAATTGAGTGACATTATTTGAGTGATTGTGAGCAGAAACACATTGAGTGACATTTGAGTGATTGTGAGATACATTGGTTACATAAACAATGGCTGAAGAAGAGGACAGCCCACCTATGTCCCCAAGGACAGCCATGCTATTTACAACAATGGAGTCATAGTTTGCAGCAATGCAAGCACAATTGGAGCAAATGAATAGGCGCAATGGTGGAGGATCTAGTGATGAAGATGGAGGACATCGGAGGAGAAATAGGAGAGGCAGACGTGAGGAGGATAGGAATGAAGGAGGAGGAGGCCGTAGAGGCATGGAGGAGAGGCTAGAGGGGGTCAAGGTCAAAATTCCATCTTTTGTGGGATTGAACAACCCCGAGGCATACTTGGAGTGGGAGCTTAAGATGGACCAGATCTTTGATTGTCATCATTACAATGAGGACAAGAAGGTTAAGTTGGCTGCTCTTGAGTTCAAATAGTATGCCATGGTTTGGTGGGATCAATATCAAAAGGATAGGAGGAGAGTAGGAGATGTGATGATTGACATATGGGAGGAGATGAAGCTGGTGATGAGAAGACGTTTTGTCCCTAGCTCTTATCAAAGGGACTTGCATAACAAGTTGCAAAGGCTTACACAAGGCTCCAAAACCGTGGATGAGTATTTCAAGGCAATGGAGTTGGCCTTATTGAGGTCCAATTTTCGTGAGGATCGAGAAGCAACAATGGCTCGATTCCTTCATGGATTAAACCCTAAAATCCAAGATGTGGTTGAGTTGCAACCATATGTGGAACTTGATGACTTGGTGCAAAAGGCAATGAAGGTAGAACAACAAATGAAGAGGAAGAAGTCTAAGTATTCCTCTGGTACACCAAAGTTCCAATCTTGGAAGGATGATCAAAAGAAGGAGGGTACTCAAGCCAAGGAGGTCGTGGGTACTTCCAATGTTCACAACCAACCTGCCAAGGAGACACACACCAAAACACGTGATGTGAAGTGCTTCAAGTGCCTAGGTCGTGGTCACATTGCTTCACAATGACCAACAAAGAAGACCACGGTGATCATAAATGGAGAGGTGGAGTCTCAATCCGAGGCTTCAAGTGAAGAGGAGTGTGATGAAGGTGCTTTCATGCCAAATAGTGATATGCTTATGATTAGAAGGCTCTTAGGGAGTCAAATCAAGGGGCATGAAGATGGCCAAAGATTCAACATTTTCCATTCAAGGTGTTTGGTGGAAGGCCAAGTATGTTCATTGATCATTGATGGTGGTAGCTGCACTAATGTGGTTAGTACAAGGGTAGTGTCCAAACTTAACCTTGTGAGTAAGCCACATCTGAATCCTTACAAACTACAATGGTTAAGTGATGTTGGAGAGATGGTGGTGGATCAGCAAGTGGAGGTTCCCTTCTCTATAGGGAGGTATGTGGACAAGGTCCTATGTGATGTGGCTCCAATGGATGCAAGCCATATCTTGTTAGGGAAACCATGGCAATTTAATAAAAGAACTAGCCATGATGGTTTCACTAATAAGATCACTTTTATACACCAAGGCCAGAAGGTGGTGTTAAGTCCTTTGTCTCCTAAACAAGTCAGTGAGGACCAGAAGAGGTTGAAGGCAAAAATCAAGGAGGAGAAAAGGGAAAGTGAAGCTAAACATGGGGATTCAACCCTCGCCAAAGCCCAAAATCTTTTTTCTACACCAAAGCAACCTTTGGAAGTTAATGGCAAAGTGAAGAAGAAGGATAAGAATGATTTGAATTCGCGGTCGAATTCACTCAAAGAAGGAGGGTATGATGACAACCGACTAGTGGAAACCCTTGATTCAAGGGGCAGCCAAGACCAAGAGGGTCCCATGGCTCAAACCATGGCCAAGTCAGGTCTAAACAAACTCACCAAGGACTCCATTGACCCTGGAATTCGTGGGCTTAAAGGGCATTTATGTCCTTGAGTCAACTATTTTATTTTATGTTCAATAAATGAGAATTATATCTCATGAGTAGCCTAGAATTTCTTAATTCAGCATTAAACTAGGATAATTTAATTATTGTTATTTAAAGTTAAGTTATTTATTTTCTTTTGAATAAATTGTATAGAAGAAAGCAATTGTGTGCTAAGTTTTTCAGGACTAAGCCCAAACAGGCCCAAGCCCCAAAAACACCTCAAGCCAAACCCAAGGAACATCAAGGCCCAAGTGATCAATGCTTGGAGGGAAAGTCAAATTTGATATTCAAAGCATTTGGAGGGAAAGTGAAATTGAAATTTGATATTCATAAGAGTTCCCAGCAAGAAACGATCCAAGCAATTCTCTCAAAAAGGAGAATTGTCAAAAAGGCAATCACCCCCCTGAGGTTGTCATCAAATGGTGTTGTGGAGTCTCAATCCGAGACTACAAGTAAAGAAGAGAGTGAAACTAAAGGTATCATACCAGAAGGTGACTACTCATGGTAAAAAGGCTCTTGGGAAGCCAAGTTAAGGAGAATGAGGAGGGTCAAAGGGAAAATTTATTTCACACTCGATGTTTGGTTGAAGGACATGTCTGTTCTATGATCATAGATGGTGGAAGTTGTGCCAATGTGGTGAGCACAAGGGTAGTCTCAAAGCTGAACCTTGTGACTAGGACCCACCCATCCCCATACAAGCTACAATGGCTAAGTGAGGTTGGAGAAATGGTGGTAAATCAGCAAGCTGAAGTTCCCTTCTCAATTGGGAAATATGAAGATGTCGTGCTATGTGATGTGGCAATAATGGAGGCCAGTCACCTATTATTAGGTAGGCCATGGCAGTTTGATAAGAGGACTCTCCATGATGGGTTCTCTAACAAGATCACATTTGAGCACAAGGGCAAAAAAAGTGGTCTTAGCTCCCTTGTCTCCAAAACAAGTGGGTGAAGATCAAAGAGTATTGAAAAATAAAATTGAGAAAGAAAAAGGAGAAAAAAATAATGAAAAAAAATATGAAAAGAAAAAAAAGGATTTGTGTGGCAATGAAGCATGGGCCTGCAAAGCCCATGATTTCTAACAATTTTTTTTCCCACTAAATTATATTTTTCATTACAGGATGCTGGAGTTTATGTGGAGCCAAATTCGAGGACGAATTCTCTCGAAGAAGGAGGGGATGATAACAACCCGCCTAGGCCCAAGCCTAAGAAGACCAACAATTCCATCAAGCATGCCATACAACTAGATGAACCACCCGATGGAGGCCACTTTTCCTAAAGGGTTTAATGATTTCTACTTCATTTTGCATTAAATAAGTGGGGGTCTTATGTCCCACCAATATTTTAAGTTATGTTTTATTTTACTTGGACATTAAGTTTAGTTTATGTTTTAAGCTTTATATCCCATTTTTAGCCTCGTGCCATGTAATCTATGATTGCCACATGAAGAAAGAGATATGAAGATGTCTTGACCAGGAACATATCCTACTTCAACTGTGTGGGTGACTAGGATGGGCATGGACACATTGAAGTACTTATTAATGCTTTCCAAACTCAGCCAGCAAGGAGTTAAGGCACCTTCCAAACTCGGCCATCAAGGAGTTAAGGCCACATTGATGACTCAATTCAAATTTGTGCTAAATGGCCTTATTAATACTTTCCAAAATCAGCCAACAAGGTTTAAAAACCTTCCAAACTCGGCCAGCAAGATTTAAGAACTTTCCAAACTCGGTCAGCAAGGTTTAAACACCTTCCAAACACGGCCAGCAAGGTTTAAATACCTTCCAAACACGGCCAGCAAGGTTTAAGCACCTTCTAAATCAGCAATCAACACACTAATGCTACATTGATGAATCATTCCAAATTGGGACCAACATTAAGAGTTGCCAAATTCGTCCACCAAGCAATAAAGGCACACCTTATGCATTTACTAAAGCATTTCAATTGTTGCCTTATTGGGACAACACTACATTGATGGACCAAATTCAAATTCATACCAACATAAAAGCTTTCCAAAACTGGGCCAGCAAGAGTTATTCTTTTCCATATTCGGCTATCAAAGGAATTAAGACAATTTCAATGCTCCTATTCAAGTCAGCTTAGCATTAGCCCACATGGTGCAAAACTGAAGCATTGGTGTGAGCATTTACAAGGAAAATGCTACTTTATGGAGACAACACGTGAGGATCACAAAATAAATGAGCCATATAACTCTCCCCTAGTCTCTTGCTTAGGTGATAAAGATTTAATTTGAATTTGAATAATGTTTTTTTAAGGCTGAATCAATACAGCCCTAGTCTTTTGCTTAGTGTTTAAAGTGTAGTTTGAATTTGAATGTTGCATTGTAAGGCTGAATCAAAACGGCCAGCCATAGTTTAGCTTAGGCAATAAAGTCACGAATTGAATTTCATGGGAGCCTTAGGCCAGCCCACACTATATGTATTCGCTGATTGCACTTGAATAAGATAGATTTGAATTTTAAGAGAAAAATACTTTGTTGTTTTAGTTGAGCTTTGCTCCTACCCTTTTAACTTATCAAGCTTTTTTGTGGCGTTTCTGGCTTATCACCTTCATTGGTGTGGTTCTTACTATCATCCTCATCAACATCCTTGTTGTGGTGGATTTCACTTGGTTTATCAAGCTACAAGCTTGTGGCACCTTCTCCTCAAGTCTTCTTCCATTTTCTTTTATCCAGCTACCCCCTCATCCTCATTCATAACCTACCATACACGGCCAAACAAACCCAAACACATCTCCTACACCTACCCTCGACCAGAAAAACTACCCAAGATATAAAAGCCTCGGTCAGAATTTCCTAGCCACGCACCAGCCCAAAAATCCACCCCCACAGCCATAAACTAAGCCAAAGACATTTCCTATCAACCATAAACCAAAGCCAACCCAAAAGACCCAAAAATATTAATTACAACCCCCACTCCTCACAAAACCGAGGACAACAACCCCATAACCCATTGCCACACCCAACCATAAACCAAAACATCCATTTAAACCAAAAATACCAAAAATAGCACCAAAACCCGAATTCCCATTTACCTAGTACAATTCCGCACTAAATTTTTGAGATTCAAGCAAAACGATCGCAAAGAATACCAACCCCCACAAGGAGGTTGCTGTCAAGTGGTATTAGGAGCTAGTATTGCTTGAAAACCGCAAGTCAAGTCTAGTTGCGACCGAAGCCCAACAATTTCCCCAAGAACAACCAATTTCACCGTGGCTATACAAAATATCAGCACTCAAATCCAAGCCTTCCAAAGGCAGATGTAAGAGATGCTTGGCCAGAATGGAATGCGACGCCAAAGTGACTCAAGTAATCATGAGTCAGAACGAAGGAGAAGGCATGGAGAAAAGAGACATCGTAATAAGCACAATGATGACTCAATTTCCCATGATGGTGAAAGGAGGAGGAGGCCACGTGGAGAAAGATATGGTGAGGAGAACCTTGGAGACATAAATGATGGAGTCAAGGTTCAAGTCCCAAGCTTTGTGTGCCTAAACAATCCTGAAGCATGTTTGGAATGGGAGCTGAAAATGGAAAAGGTGTTTGACAACCACACCTATTCTCAAGAGAAAAAGGTGAAAGTGGCAGCCTTGGAATTCAAGGAGTATGCCATGGTGTGGTGGGATCAATACCAAAATAATAGGCGGAGGTGTGGAGTCGAACCAATTAATACTTGGAAAGAAATGAAGCTTACCATGCGGAGAAGGTTTGTGCCAAGTTCTATAAAAGGGACATAAACAATAAGCTCCAAAGGTTAACCCATGGAAAAAAAATCCGTGGATGAATATCACAAGGAAATGGAGTTGGCCTTGCTAAGGTCAAACCTCAATGAGAAACGTGAAGCTACTATGGCACGTTTCCGTCATGGCCTAAACCAGGACATCCAGGATGTGGTGGAGCTAAAATCCTATGTGGAACTAGAAGATTTGGTGCAAAAGGCCGTTAAGGTTGAGCATCAACTCAAGAGGAAAGAGAACAAGTATTCCTCTAAGTTCTCAAGTTGGAAGGATGAACCAAAGAAAGAGGGTGCATCTAGCACTATGGAAGTCGTGGGTTCATCTAAGAACCATAGAAAACAGTCCATGGAAGTGGAAAAGAAAAGTCATAATGTAAAGTGTTTCAAGTGTCTAGGCCATGGACACATTGCATTACACTGCCCTACTAAGAGGACCATGGTGTTGACTAATGGTGTAGTGGAGTCTCAATCCGAGGCATCAAGTGAAAAAGAGAGTAAAACTGAATCTATCATACCAGAAGGTGACCTACTCATGGTAAAAAGGCTCTTGGGAAGCCAAGTTAAATGAGGAGGGTCAAAGGGAAAATTTGTTTCACACTCAATGTTTGGTTGAAGGACATGTCTGTTCTGTGATCATAGATGGTGGAAGTTGTGCCAATGTGATGAGCACAAGGGTAATCTCAAAGCTGAACCTTGTGACTAGGACCCACCCATCCCCATACAAGCTACAATGGCTAAGTGAGGTCGGAGAAATGGTGGTAAATCAGCAAGCTGAAGTTCCCTTCTCAATTGGGAAATATGAAGGTGTCGTGCTATGTGATGTGGCAACATTGGAAGCCGGTCACCTATTATTAGGCAGGCAATGGCAATTTGATAAGAGGACTCTCCATGATGGGTTCTCTAACAAGATCACATTTGAGCACAAGGGCAAAAAAGTGGTCTTAGCTCCCTTGTCTCCAAAACAAGTGGGTGAAGATCAACGAGAATTGAAAAATAAAATTGAGAAGAAAAGGTAAAAAAAATAATAATGAAAAAAAATGAAAAGGAAAAAAAGATTTGTGTGGCAATGAAGCATGGGCCTGCAAAGCCCACGATTTCTAACAAAATTTTTTTCCCACTACATTATATTTTTCCTTACATAAAGCTGGAGGGTATGTGGAGCCAAATTCGAGGTCGAATTCTCTCCAAAAAGGAGGGGATGATAGCAACCCGCATAGGCCCAAGCCTAAGAAGGCCAACAAATCCATCGATAATGCCATACAACTAGATGAACCACCCGATGGAGGCCACATTTCCTTAAGGGATTAGTGTTTTTTACTCTATTTTGCATTAATAAGTGGGGGTCTTATGTCCCACCATTATTTTTAACTTATGTTTAATTTTACTTGGACAATAAGTTTAGTTTATGTTTTGCGCTTTATATCCCATTATTGGCCTTGTGCCTTGTAACCTATAATTGCCATATGAAGAAAGAGCTATGGAGATGTCTTTACCAGCCTAAGCAACACACTGACTTTGGGTGTCTCGGCCAGACCATCTAAGGCAATGTAGACCAAGCTGACTCAACCAATGCCAGGCAGCACTGGACCAAATCTAAGCCAATTGTGTCCAACCAAGTTGTGAAGGCAACTAATGATTTTCCATACATATTTCATTCAGCCATTCAATCCACGCCTAAACTTACCATTATGAGCATATATTTGAATTCGGCCACATGGGGAAATGTGACTTAAAGCTGTGAGCAAAACCTGGGCAGCATTAAAGACTTACCAAAATCATTCATACAACCATTATCCACACCTAAAATTACCATTTTGGGATGCAGTTTGAATTCGGCCACATGTGGAAAACGGCATTCAATGGGCACATTAAAACTTACCAAATATGGATCAGCCAAATTAATGAGGCTAGCCACACCAAATGCTTTGTGCTGAATATTTGAATCTTTGGCCACCATCAAGTCATCAAAAACGTTCAAAATTGCATTCAAGAGGCAATTAAAGGCATACCAAATATGGATCATCCAAATTAATGAGGCCAACCGCACCAAAATCTTTGTTTTCTGAATATTTGAATCTTTGGCCACCATCAACTCATCAAACACGTGCATAATTTCATTGAAGAGGCACTTAAAAACTTACCAAATATGGATCAGCCAAATTAATGAGGCCAGCCACACCAAATGCTTTGTGCTGAATATTTGAATCTTTGGCCACCATCAAGTCTTCAAACACATGTAGAATTGCATTCAAGAGGCACTTAAAGACTTACGAAATATAGATCAGCCAAATTAATGAGGCCAACCATACCAAATGCTTTATGCTGAATATTTGAATTTCTGACTGTGTGGGTTTTCTTTTCCTTGATAGCACACATTTTCATGTAATAAAATGCATGAAGAAAACGTGGCAAATGAGTGTAAATGCACATTAAGACCGAGCTTGAGCATTGAATCCTCAACCAAATTTGTGGGAAGCCATAGGCCAGCCCCCTACTATTTGTATCAAATTGTTTGAGATGAATAAACATATTTGAATTTTAAGAGTAAAACACTTTGTTGTTTTAGTTGAGCTTTGCTCCTACCCTTTTAACTTATCAAGCTTTCTTGTGGCGTTTTTGGCTTATCACCTTCATTGGTGTGGTGCTTACTATCATCCTCATCAACATCCTTGTTGTGGTGGATTTCACTTGGTTTATCAAGCTATAGCTTGTGGCCTCAAGTCTTCTTCCATTTTCTTTTATCCAGCTACCCCCTCATCCTCATTCATAACCTACCAGACAAACCAAAACAAGTCTCCTACACCTACCCTCGACCAGAAAAACTACCCAGGATATAAAAGTCTCGGTTAGAATTTCCTAGCCACGCACCAGCCAAAAAATCCACCCCCACGGCTGATAGCAACCCACCAAGGCCCATCAACCTGGATGACCTAATGGGCCTAGGGGGAGCCATAACATGGGAAGGGACAAGAAAGCCCAAAGCACTCTTGGCCAACTAAGTCTAAACACACTAGCCTCAAACGGGCCAAGTGACAACATGAGGCCCATAATGTGCCTCACCATAATGGATAATACCCTTGATGGCCACGGCCAAGCAAGGGATGATTAAAGGCTCTTGTAGTTTGCCTTAACAATAAGTGGCTTTAAGCCCCACCTTTTTCTCATTTTTAATTATTGTCAATTAGTCTCATCATCAACTAATAAATGTGCTTTGTGTAGGAATATCATATTGGCATGGACCAGCCCAAAGCCATGCTGGAACCTAACTAAGCAGCTGACTAGGCCAGGCGCCTCATTTTCAGCCCTTTCCTAAAGAAGGCTCATCAAGGCACGACCAACACATTTATGGCACCATCCCATATTCTTTGCCCCATGTTTCAGGCCTTTTAATTAAGCATTTACTATGGATATCTCGGCCAAGCTACAAAGAGGGAAGGCATTCAAGGCTAAATTCAAATTTGAATCAACTTTAAAGTGTGGGCTAAAAATGTGGAAACACATCCCTCCTCTTCCGCCCATGCTTTCAATATGTTTTTGAACTTGATTTGCCTACATTAAAAGCTCAGCCAAGGCACATAATTCACACATGTCTCAATTCAAACAAGGGAGTAAAAGCACCCACCAAATCAGCCACGATTTTAACCAAGGAGACAACCCTCCATATTTTCCTCCTATGCTTTTAAAGAGCTACAACACGACCAAGTGTTACCAAGCACGTGCCCAAGAATTCAAATTCAAACAAGCACCAAATCAGCCAAGGCTTTATGGAATTAATATGGAGAGACAACAATCCCACACTTTCAGCCCAAGGCATTGAAGGCATAAATCCACACTGCCAGCAACATGAGGGAATGAGCACATGTTCAAAACATTCAAATTTGAAAGGGAATTCAATAGCTACCCTAGAATTCTGCCTCGGCTTAAATAAAGGAAGCAAGAGACAAGGCCCTTTATCATTATGGCCAAAACCGTGGGACTTGGCCAAGCAAATGCCAATGTCCAAATACATTTGGCATGTGTTTGATTTGCACACTTAAGTTAGCTTTTAAATTTCCCTTAAGCTTAGCTCCATGACATCAATGTAATAATGTTAGTTTATTTTTCAAATTTAAAGGGAGCCTCACGGCCAGCCCACACCATATATGTAAGTCTCATGACCATGAGATGATCAAGTTGAATTTTATGCAAAACATATTAGTGAGTTTTTCTCCTAAGCTTCTTGGTTGAACCAAGTTCATAGTTCTTATCAAACATCCTTGTTTGTGGCGAACCTCATTAGGCTTATCAAACAACCATTGTTTGTGGCGCCTTCATCTTCCTATCTTCTACATTTACTTTTATCCAAGCCTACCAAACTCCATTAACCTACAAGCCTAGCCTTGGCCAAATACAACACCTTAACCATCAACATACATTCTCGGCCTAAACACTCAACCAACAAACCATATCCTCTCGGCCAAACATCACCCCCATACACACTTGCCTTCCCCTCGGCCAAACATCAAAACACTAGACCTTAGCCTTCATCAAACCGAAAGCCAACCCCAAAACACATAAACACCCAAAAAGAGCCAACAAAAATATATCCTATCATCTGACAGCAAACTTCAAACAAAACGATCAAAGTGAAACCCCCACAAGGAGTTTGCTATCAAGTGCTATCAGAGCTAGCATTGTTTAAAGTGCATTGGTGCATCAAAACCAACATTGGCCGAATCAAAGGCAACCATTGGTGCATCAAAATCTGTTTTGGCTAAAGCCGATCCATTATTGCTATTGTGTTTGAATGTTTTCTGTATGCAGTTTCCTAATCATATTGACCAAAACAAAAGCCAATAAGAGCCTACATCAAATTACACAAAAAAAAGACTTGTGGCCGAATTAAAGCCACCAAGTACAAAAAAAATTGCCTTTACTTGTTTCTGTTTTTATTACCACCCATACTCCACCCCATCCACATACACACATCCATACCCCCATAAACCCACAAAAACAATCCACCAACCACAAAACCGCCCCCAAACAGATTGTGTTTTAAGCCTTTTTGTTTCGCCATACAAGGTCACCATCTAGAATTCCTTTGGTTCAATCCAGAACCCCAAGGAGAGAAAGAGTGAGTGAGTGAGTGAGTGAGTGAGTGAGTGAAACACATTGTGAGTTACACACTAGAGAGTTGTGAGAAATGTCTTCAGGAAGTACATCATCACCTACTATGTCACCAAGGACAGCGGGGTTCACTTCGGTTCTTCATGAAATTCATGAGGAATTCAGAACCCTTAAGCAACAAATGGCGGAGATGCAAGTCCGACAAGAACGCCGTCAAAATAAGAGGCATTCTAGCCAAGAGGACTCCTCGGGTTCAGAAGAGGAGAGGAGGAGAAGGAGGCAAAGGGAAAGGAGAAATGGAGAGGAGGATCACAGGGAAAAAAGGAGGGAAGACCGGTTAGAAGGAGTTCAGATAAAAATTCCCACATTCATGGGAATGAACAATCCAAAAGCATACATAGAATGGGAAATGAAGGTAGAACAAGTGTTCGATTGCCACAACTATTCAGAAGACAAGAAGGTGAAGGTGGCTTCACTTGAGTTTAAGGAGTAT
Source organism: Lupinus albus (assembly GCA_009771035.1). Classification (NCBI taxonomy): domain Eukaryota; kingdom Viridiplantae; phylum Streptophyta; class Magnoliopsida; order Fabales; family Fabaceae; genus Lupinus; species Lupinus albus. The sequence continues at coordinate 119,729 of WOCE01000067.1, forward strand.
GTTATGATCTGGTGGGATCAACTCCAGAAGGATAGGAGAAGGTGTGGTGCTCAACCCGTGCGCACATGGGAGGAAATGAGGACTATCATGAGGAGAAGGTTTGTGCCCCCATCTTATCATCGGGACATATACAACCAACTCCAAAGGTTGACTCAAGGGAGCAAATCGGTGGATGAATACTACAAGGAGATGGAACTGGCCTTGTTGAGGTCCAATCTCAATGAAGACCGTGAAGCTACTATGGCACGGTTCCTTCATGGACTCAACCAAGATATCCAGGACATTGTGGAGTTGCACATCTTTGTGGAGCTAGAGGACTTGGTTCAGAAAGCAATGAAAGTGGAACAACAACTCAAGAGGGGGAAGTCAAAATCCTACTCTAACAACACTAGCAAATTCCAATCATCTAGCTGGAAGGACAAGCCTAAGAAGGAGGGTGCAACCAGCAAGGAGGCCGTGAACACCACTAACGGGAAGAAGGCCATGGAAGCACCAAGCCGAAGTCGGGAGGTCATAATGTTTTAAATGCTTGGGCCATGGGCACATTGCTTCTCAGTATCCAACTAAGAGAACTATGGTGTTCCAGAATGGAGCAGTGGTATCCGAGTCTGAAGCCTCAAGTACAAAGGAAGAAAGTGATGAGGAAGCAAGGATGCAGAGGGAGACTTACTCATGGTGCGAAGGCTTCTAGGAAGCCAAGTCAAGGCTATCCTATCCGTTCCTATCCTATCCGTTCTTATCCTATCCTATCCGTTCCTATCCTATCTGTTCCTATCCTATCCTATCCTATCCGTTCCTATCCTATCTGTTCCTATCCTATCCTATCCTATCCTATCCTATTGATAACAACCTCCTTGTGGGGGTTGGTATTTTACCTGGATCGTTTTGTTTGAAGTTGGCTTTCGGAATAGAATAAGACTTTTTGTTGGCTGTTTTTGGATGCTTATGTGTCTTGGGGTTGGCTTTTGGCTTTAGGTGGGTTGAGGCTTTGTTTGGTGATGTTTGGCCGAGAGGAAGCTAAGTCTTGTATGGATTAGTGTTTGGCCGAGAGTTAAGTTAAGTGTTTGGGGAATTAGTTTGGACTTGTGTTTAGGCCATAGTGGATGTTGGTCTCGGTAAGGTTGGTTTGTATGTGTTTAGGCCGAGGCTTAGGCTTGGTGATGGTAGGTTGGATAAAAGAAAGTGAAGAAGATAGAAGGATGAAGGCGCCACAAACAATGGTTGTTTGATAAGCCTAATGAGGTTCGCCACAAACAAGGATGTTTGATAAGAACTTGACTCTTGGTTCAACCAATAACTTAGGAGAGAAAATCTCACTAACACTTTGCTTTTGCATAAAATTCAACTTAACCATTTCATATTCAGAATTTCATACATATAGGATGGGCTAGCCTTCTAAGGCTTCCCGAAGTTAAAGCACCATTACAAATTATTTCAAATTCAAATGCCTAATTAATTACATAAACTCGGCCATAAAGCATACAAATTAATACAAGCTAACACCAAGGGATGCTTGTCTCCACGTGTGTGTTGAAGCCTGAATTGCCTTAGGGGAATGTATGTGGACATCCCTTTCAAATGCTCCTTTAAGTCTCTCCTTGATTTTTGCCTTTGTGTTAAATTCTCGGTTTGAATTTCCCTTTGGTTTAGCACATGTGGATTTGCCATTGAAACCGAGGAGGAAAATAAGGAGGCCTTTTAATTCTTGTTTGAATTTGAAATCCCCAAGTAAATTGCTTTGGCCGTGTTGTAGGCTCTCTTTAACCCTTAGGCGGAAAGCAAGGGATGTCTTAAACACACCTTTGAATTTAAATTCCAGCCAGGCCAATAATGCTTCAATGAATTCGGCATGAGACATGGAGCAAAAACACATGGCAAGTGCATTGATGAATTTGGCCGTGCCTTGTCCATTATGGCCAGAGCTGAAAAAGTGGCGCCTAAGCCAAGCATGAGGCGGAAGATAAGGGATGGCCTTGAAGGCATGGGCGAGGGATCAGGCGCCTGGATGATGCGACAATGGCATGGCTGGCCAGGTCAGCTGGCTGAAAACTAGGCGCTTGGTCCAGGTCATGGGCTGAGTCAGCCTAGGCCGTGGCATTTCTTCCTAAGGGCTTGGGCTTGAAACAAAGCAGGCCAAGTTATTCCTACACATAAAAAGTTAAAGTCAATGCAAAGAATTGAAGGCAAATATTAAATAAAAGCATGTGGTCTTAAAGCCACTTATTTGAAAAACAAAATTAGCATCCAAGCCATTAATTTTCCCTTGCTTGGCCGTGGACTTCAAGGGGAGTGTCCTCTAGGATGAGGCAAGTTATGGGCCTTGTGGTGTCACTTGGCCTAGTGGCTGCTTGGATGTTCAGCACTAGTTGGCCCAATGTGTTTTGGGCCTTCTAGGCCCTAGCCCGAGTTATGGCTCCTCCTGTGCCCACTAGGTCATCTAGATTGATGGGCCTTGGTGGGTTGCTATCACCTATCCTATCATATCCAATCCAATCATATCCTATCATCTCCTATCCTATCCTATCCTATCTTATCCTATCATATCCTATCCTATCATATCCTATCCTATCCTATCCTATCCTATCCTATCCTATCCTATTATATCCTATCCTATCCTATCCGTTCCTATCCGTTCCTATCCTATCCTATCCGTTCCTACCATATCCATTCCTATCCTATCCTATCCTATCCGTTCCAATCCTATCCTATCCTATCCTATCCTATCCTATCCTATCCTATCCTATTCTATCCTACCCTATCCTACCCTATCCTATCCTATCCTATCCAATCCTATCCTATCCTATCCTACCCTATCCTATCCTATCCTATCCGTTCCTATCCAATCCGTTCTTATCCTATCATATCCGATCCTATCCTATCCTATCCTATCCAATCCGTTCCAATCCATTCCTATCCTATCATATCCTATCATATCCGATCCTATCCTATCCTATCCTATCCTATCCTATCCTATCCTATCCTATCCTATCCTATCCTATCCTATCCTATCCTATCCTATCCTATCCTATCCTATCCTATCCTATCCTATCCTATCCTATCCTATCCTATCCTATCCTATCCTATCCTATCCTATCCTATCCTATCCTATCCTATCCTATCCTATCCAATCCTATCCTATCCTTTCCTTTCCTATCCTATCCTATCCTATCCTATCCTATCCTATCCTATCCTATCCTGTCCTATCCTATCATATCCTATCCTATCCTATCCCATCCTCTCCTATCCTATCCTATCCTATCCCATCCTCTCCTATCCTATCATATCCTACCCCATCCTCTCCTATCCTCTCCTATCCTATCATATCCTATCTTATCCTATCTTATCCTATCATATCCTATCATATCCAATCCTATCCTATCCTATCCTATCCTATCCTATCCTATCCTATCCTATCCTATCATATCCTATCCTATCCTATCCTATCCTATCCTATCATATCCTATCCTATCCTATCCTATCATATCCTATCCTATCCTATCCGTACCAATCCGTTCCTATCCGTTCCTATCCTATCCATTCCTATCCTATCCAATCCTATCCTATCCTATCCTATCCTATCCTATCTGTTCCTATCCTATCCTATCCTATCCTATCCTACCCTATCCTACCCTATCCTACCCTATCCTACCCTATCCTACCCTATCCTACCCTATCCTACCCTATCCTACCCTATCCTACCCTATCCTACCCTATCCTACCCTATCCTATCTTATCCTATCCAATCCTATCCTATCCTATCCTATCCTATCCTACCCTATCCTATCCTATCCTATCCTATCCTATCCTATCCTATCCTATCCTATCCTACCCTATCCTACCCTATCCTACCCTATCCTACCCTATCCTACCCTATCCTATCCTATCCTACCCTATCCTATCCTATCCTACCCTATCCTATCCTATCCTACCCTATCCTATCCTATCCTATCCTATCCTACCCTACCCTATCCTATCCTATCCTATCCTATCCTATCCTATCCTATCCTATCCTATCCTATCCTATCCTATCCTATCCTATCCCATCCTATCCTATCCTATCCTATCCTATCCTATCCTATCCTATCCTATCCTATCCTATCCCATCCTATCCTATCCCATCCTATCCTATCCCATCATATCCTATCCTATCCTATCCGATCCTATCCTATCCTATCCGTTCCTATCCTATCCGTTCCTATCCTATCCGTTCCTATCCTATCCGTTCCTATCCTATCCTATCCGTTCCTATCCTATCATATCCTATCCTATCCTATCCAATCCTATAAAATCCTATCCAATCCTATCCTATCCTATCCCATCCAATCCTATCCAATCCTATCCTATCCTATCCTATCCTATCCTATCCTATCCTATCCTATCCTATCCTATCCTATCCTATCCTATCATATCCTATCCTATCCTATCCTATCCCAGCCTATCCTATCCTACCCTATCCTATCTTACCCTATCCTGTCCTACCCTATCATATCCTACCCTATCCTACCCTATCCCACCCTATCCTACCCTATCCTATCCAATCCTATCCAATCCTATCCTATCCTATCCTATCCTATCCTATCCTATCCTATCCTATCCTATCCTATCCTATCCTATCCTATCCTATCCTATCCTATCCTATCCTATCCTATCCTATCCTATCCTATCCTATCCTATCCTATCCTATCCTATCCTATCCTATCCTATCCTATCCTATCCTATCCTATCCTATCCTATACTATCATATCCTATCATATCCAATCCTATCCCATCCTATCCTATCCGTTCCTATCCTATCCTACCCTATCCTGTCCTACCCTATCATATCCTACCCTAGCCTACCCTATCCTACCCTATCCTATCTTGTCCTATCCTATCCTGTCCTATCATATCCAATCCTATCCTATCCTATCCTATCCCATCCTATCCCATCCTATCTTATCCTATCCTATCCCATCCTATCCCATCCTATCCCATCCTATCCCATCCTATCCCATCCTATCCCATCCTATCCCATCCTATCCCATCCTATCCCATCCTATCCCATCCTATCCCATCCTATCCTATCCTATCCTATCCTATCCTATCCTATCCTATCCTATCCTATCCTATCCTATCCTATCCTATCCTACCCTACCCTATCCTATCATATCCTACCCTATCCTATCCTAGCTTATCCTATCCGTTCCTATCATATCCTACCCTATCCTATCCTACCCTATCCTACCCTATCCTATCCTACCCTATCCTATCCTACCCTATCTTATCCTATCCTTTCCTATCCTATCCTATCCTATCCTATCCTATCCTATCCTATCCTATCCTATCCGTTCCTATCCTATCCTATCCTATCCTATCTTATCCTATCCAATCCTATCCGTTCCTATCATATCCTATCCTATCCTATCCTATCCTATCCTATCCTATCCTATCCTATCCTATCCTATCCTATCGTATCCTATCCTATCCTATCCTATCTTATCCTATCCAATCCAATTCAATCCTATCCTATCCTATCCTATCCTATCCAATCCTATCCAATCCTATCCAATCATATCCTATCTTATCCTATCCTATCCTATCCTGTCCTATCCTATCCTATCCTATCCTCTCCTATCCTATCCTATCCTATCCTATCCTATCCTCTCCTATCCTATCCTATCCTATCCTATCCTATCCTATCCTATCCTATCCTATCCTATCCAATCCTATCCTATCCTATCCTATCCTACCGTATCCTATCCTATCCTATCCTATCCTATCCTATCCTATCCTATCCTATCCGTTCCCATCCTATCCTATCCTATCCTATCTTATCCTATCCAATCCTATCCGTTCCTATCATATCCTATCCTATCCTATCCTATCCTATCCTATCCTATCCTATCCTATCCTATCCTATCGTATCCTATCCTATCCTATCCTATCTTATCCTATCCAATCCAATTCAATCCTATCCTATCCTATCCTATCCTATCCAATCCTATCCAATCCTATCCAATCATATCCTATCTTATCCTATCCTATCCTATCCTGTCCTATCCTATCCTATCCTATCCTCTCCTATCCTATCCTATCCTATCCTATCCTATCCTATCCTATCCTATCCTATCCTATCCTATCCTATCCTATCCTATCCTATCCAATCCTATCCTATCCTATCCTATCCTATCCTATCCTATCCTATCCTATCCTATCCTATCCTATCCTACCCTACCCTATCCTATCATATCCTACCCTATCCTATCCTAGCTTATCCTATCCGTTCCTATCATATCCTACCCTATCCTATCCTACCCTATCCTACCCTATCCTATCCTACCCTATCCTATCCTACCCTATCTTATCCTATCCTTTCCTATCCTATCCTATCCTATCCTATCCTATCCTATCCTATCCTATCCTATCCGTTCCCATCCTATCCTATCCTATCCTATCTTATCCTATCCAATCCTATCCGTTCCTATCATATCCTATCCTATCCTATCCTATCCTATCCTATCCTATCCTATCCTATCCTATCCTATCCTATCGTATCCTATCCTATCCTATCCTATCTTATCCTATCCAATCCAATTCAATCCTATCCTATCCTATCCTATCCTATCCAATCCTATCCAATCCTATCCAATCATATCCTATCTTATCCTATCCTATCCTATCCTGTCCTATCCTATCCTATCCTATCCTCTCCTATCCTATCCTATCCTATCCTATCCTATCCTATCCTATCCTATCCTATCCTATCCTATCCTATCCTATCCTATCCTATCCTATCCTATCCCATCCTCTCCTATCCTATCATATCCTACCCCATCGTCTCCTATCCTCTCCTATCCTATCATATCCTATCTTATACTATCATATCCTATCATATCCAATCCTATCCTATCCTATCCTATCCTATCCTATCCTATCCTATCCTATCCTATCCTATCCTATCATCTCCTATCCTATCCTATCATCATATCCTATCCTATCCTATCCTATCCTATCCTATCCTATCCTATCCTATCCGTTC
>WOCE01000068.1:0-124860 GCA_009771035.1 Lupinus albus
GGGTAGGGTCTGGTAGGAACGAATAGGAACAGATAGGATATGAACAGATAGGATAGGATATCATAGGATAGGATAGGATAGGTACAGTTATGATACGATAGGATAGGAACGGATAGGGTAGGATAGGATTGGATAGGATAGGATAGGATAGGATAGGATAGGATAGGATAGGATAGGATTGTTTAGGATTGGATAGGATTGGATAGGATAAGATAGGATTGGATAGGATAGGATAGGATAGGATAGGATAGGATAGGATAGGATAGGATAGGATAGGATTGGAACGGTTATGATACGATAGGATAGGAACAGATAGGGTAGGATAGGATTGGATAGGATAGGATAGGATAGGATAGGATTGGATAGGATAAGATTGGATAGGATAGGATAGTATACGATAGGATAGGATAGGATAGGATAGGATAGGATAGGATAGGATAGGATAGGATAGGCTAGGATATGATAGGATAGGATAGGATAGGGTCGGATAGGATATGGTAGGATAGGATAGGAACGGATAGGATAGGCTAGGATAGGAAAGGCTAGGATATGATAGGGTAGGATAGGATAGGGTGGGATAGGATAGGGTGGGATAGGATAGGGTGGGATAGGATAGGAACGGATAGGATAGGAACGGATAGGATAGGATAGGATGGGATAGGATGGGATAAGAACAGATAGGATAGGAACGGATAGGATAGGAACAAATAGGATAGGATAGGATAGGAACGGATTGGATAGGAACGGATAAGATATGATAGGATAGGATAGGATAGGATCGGATAGGATAGGATAGGAACGGATAGGATAGGAACGGATAGGATAGGATTGGATAGGATAGGAACAGATAGGATCGGATAGGATAGGATTGTAACGGATAGGATAGGATAAGATAGGATAGGATAAGATAGGATAGGATAAGATAGGATATGATAGGATAGGAACGGATAGGAACAAATAGGATAAGATAGGATAGGATAGGATATAATAGGATATGATAGGATAGGATAGAATATGATAGGATAGGATAGGAACAGATAGTATATGATAGGATAGGATAGGATAGGATGGGATAGGATAGGATAGGATAGGATAGGATAGGATAGGATAGGATAGGATAGGATAGGATAGGATAGGATAGGATAGGATAGGATAGGATAGGATAGGATAGGATAGGATAGGATAGGATAGGATAGGATAGGATAGGATAGGATAGGATAGGATAGGATAGGATAGGATAGGATAAGATAGGATAGGATAGGATAGGATAGGATAGGATTGGATACGATAGGATAGGATTGGATAGGATAGGATAGGAGAGGACAGGATAGGATAGGATAGGAACGGATAAGATAGGATAGGATAGGATAAGAAAGGATAGAATAGGATAGGATAGGATAGGCTAGGATATGATAGGCTAAGATAGGATAAGGTAGGATTGGATAGGGTAGGGTAGGATAGGATCGGATAGGATAGGCTAGGGTAGGATAGGGTAGGATAGGATAGGGTGGGATAGGATAGGGTGGGATAGGATAGGATGGGATTGGATCGGATAGGATAGTATAGGAACAGATTGGATAGGAATGGATAGGATAGGATAGGAACGAATAGGATAAGAACGGATAGGATAGGATAGGATAGGATAGGATAGGATAGGATCGGATAGGATATGATAGGAACGAATAGGATAAGAACGGATATGATAGGATAGGAACTGATAGGATCGGATAGGATAGGATTGTAACGGATAGGCTAGGATAAGATTAGATAGGATGGGATATGTTAGGATGGGAATGGATAGGATAGGATAGGATAGGAACGGATAGGATAGGAACGGATAGGATAGGAACGGATATGATAGGATAGGATATGATAGGAACAAATAGGATAGGATAGGATAGGAACGAATAGGATAGGATAGGATAGGATAGGATAGGATAGGATAGGATAGGGTAGGATAAGATAGGATAGGATAGGATAGGATAGGATAGGATAGGATAGGATAGGATAGGATAGGATAGGATAGGAAAGGATAGGATAGGATAGGATAGGATATGATAGGCTAGGATAGGATAAGGTAGGATAGGATAGGGTAGGATAGGATAGGGTAGGATAGGATAGGGTGGGATAGGATAGGATACGATAGGATAGGATAGGATAGGAACGGATAGGATAGGATAGGATGTGATAGGATCGAATAGGATAGTATAGGAACGGATAAGATGGGAACGGATAGGATAGGAACGTATAGGATAGGATACGATAAGAACGGATAGGATAGGATAGGATAGGAACGAATAGGATAGGAACAGATAGGATAGGAACAGATAGGATAGGAACTGATATGATAGGATGGGATAGGAACAGATAAGATAAGATAGGATAGGATAAGATATGATAGGATCGAATAGGATAGGATGGGAACGGATAGGATAGGAACGGATAGGATAGGATAGGAACATATAGGATCAGATAAGATAGGATTGTAACGGATAGGATATGATAGGATAAGATAGGATAGGATATGATAGGATAGGATAGGATAGGAACGGATAGGATAGGAACGGATAGGATAGGAACGGATAGGATAGGATAGGATATGATAGGAACAGACAGGATTGGATACGATAGGAACGAATAGGATATGATAGGATAGGATAGGATAGGATAGGATCGGATAGGATAGGATAGGGTAGGATAGGATATGATAGGATAGAAACGGATAGGATATGATAGGAAGAGATGGGATCAGATAGGATAGAATAGTAACGCATAGGATAGGATAGGATATGATATGATAGGAACGGATAGGATAGGAACGGATAGGATAGGTTAGGATAGGAATGGAGAGGATTAGAACGGATAGGAACGGATAGGATCTGATAGGAACGGATAGGATAGGATTGGAACGAATAGGATAGGATAGGATAGGATATGATATGATATGATAGGATAGGATAGGATAGGATAGGATTGAATAGGATAGGATAGGATATGATAGGATAGGAACGGATAGGATAGGAACGGATAGGATAAGAACGGATAGGATAGGATACGATAGGATAGGATAGGGTAAGATATGATTGGATAGGAACAGATAGGATAGGAACGGATAGGAATGGATAGGTTAGGAACGGATAGGTACGGATAGGATAGGAACAGATAGGATAGGATATGATATGATAGGATAGGATAAGATAGGATAGGATAGGATAGGATAGGATAGGATAGGATAGGATAGGATAAGATAGGATAGGATAGGATAGGATAGGATTGGATAGGATAGGATAGGATAGGATAGGATAGGATAGGATAGGATAGGATAGGATAGGATATGATAGGATAGGATAGGATAGGATAGGATAGGATAGGATAGGATAGCATATGATAGGATATGATAGGATAGGATAAGATATGATAGGATAGGATAGGATAAGATATGATAGGATAGGATATGATAGGATAGGATAGGATAGGATTGGATTGGATTTGATAGGATTGGATAGGATAGGATAGGATAGGATAGGTGATGACAACCTCTAGGGGTGGTTGCCTTTTTGTTATCAAACTTTGATTTGATTTGTTGTAAGGATCGTGTCTTGTTATTTGAAAGCCTCTTTTTTGTTTACTTTGCCTTTCTTTGACTTGTTTCTTGCTTTACTTGTGAATTCTTGATTGTTGAATTCTTGGTGTTGGAAAAAAATCGAAATTGTGGCCTATGTTTGGGAAATTTGTATGGGGGGACGTGTATGGAATTGTAATGTGGGTGGTTTGAATATTTGGTTAAGTGTTTTTAGGAAGATGGGCGGGGTATGAAAGGTGATGGCGCCACAAACACAATGTGTTTGATAAGCCTGCGAAGTTCGCCACAAGAATGGAATTCTTGATATGAACAAAACTTTGGCTCAGCCAAGAAACTAGGAGAATACTCACTAACAAGGAATTTAATCCAAATAAAAAACTCAAACTCAAACTTTTTTATTCCATGTTTCATCACATATATATAGGGAAATAAATTGCAAAAGAAAAAGATTGACTTAGCCTAATTATGTCATGTGGCTTACAAAAGATTTGATCACATTAAACCAAATTTTAGGGATAATATCCTTGGCTGATTCAGCATGATCTTTAAAATATATTCTTCAAGATTAGGAAGATAGGTTGTTATGGATCTTCAACAAATCTTTGTCATATCTAAAAGATATTTTTTAAGATTTAGCAAGATTGGTTGTTATGGATCTTCAACAAATCTTTGTAATCTTTAAAAGATATTCTTCAATATTAGCAAGATTGGTTGTTATGGATCTTCAACAAATCTTTGTAATCTTCAAATAATATTCTTTGTCAATTGTAACTGAAAATGGTGCGCCAATATTGCATTATGTTAGTTTCCAAGGGGTTGTCCATCATATCGTAGGGCACCCCCCCCCCCCCTTGTCTGCTATCAATAGGATAGGATAGGATAGGGTAGGATAGGATAGGATAGGATATGATAGGATAGGATAGGATAGGATAAGATAGGGTAGGATAGGGTAGGATAGGGTAGGATAGGATAGGATAGGATAGGATTGGATAGGATAGGATATGATAGGATAGGATAGGAACGAATAGGATAGGCTAGGATAAGATAGGGTAGGATAGGATAGGGTGGGATAGGATAGGGTGGGATAGGATAGGAACGGATAGGATAGGATAGGATAGGATAGGATAGGAACGGATAGGATAGGATAGGATGGGATAGGATGGGATAGGAACGGATAGGATAGGATAGGATAGGAACGGATAAGATAGGAACGGATAGGATATGATAGGATAGGAATAAATAGGATAGGAACGGATAGGATAGGTTAGGATTGGATAGGATAAGATCGGATAGGATAGGATAAGATAGGATAGTATAGGTGACAGCAACCTCCTTGTGGGGGTTGGTGTTCTATACGATCGTTTTGCTTGAAACTCAAAAATTTAGTGCGGAATTGTACTAGTTAAAATGGGAATTCAGGTTTTGGTGCTATTTTCGGTATTTTTGGTTTAAATGGATGTTTTGGTTTATGGTTGGGTGAGGCAATGGTTGGGTGAGGCAATGGGTTATGAGGTTGTTGTTCTCGGTTTGTGAGGAGTGGGGGTTGTAAGTAATATTTTTGGGTTGGCTTCGGTTTATGGTTGATAGGAAATGTCTTTGGCTTAGTTTATGGCCGTGGGGGTGGATTTTTGGGCTGGTGCGTGGCTAGGAAATTCTGATCGAGGCTCTTATATCCTTGGTAGTTTTTCTGGTCGAGGGTAGGTGTAGGAGATGTGTTTGGGTTTGTTTGGCCGTGTATGGTAGGTTATGAATGAGGATGAGGGGGTAGATGGATATAAGAAAATGGAAGAAGACTTGAGGAGAAGGTGCCACAAGCTTGTAGCTTGATAAACCAAGTGAAATCCATCACAACAAGGATGTTGATGAGGATGATAGTAAGCACCACACCAATGAAAGTGATAAGCTAGAAACGCCACAAGAAAGGTTGATAAGTTAAAAGGGTAGGAGCAAAGCTCAACTAAAACAACAAAGTGTTTTTCTCTTAAAATTCAAATCTGATTATTCATGTTCAAACATGGAGTACAAATAGTGTGGGCTGGCCTAAGGCTCCCATGAATTCTGTTCGAGATTTAATGGCCTAAGCTAAAGCCATGGCTGGCTGTCCTATTCAGTCTAATTATTACAATGTAAAAGCTTTCAAATTCGAAATAATACAATTAATCACTAAGCAAGGAACAAGGGATAGCCATAATGCTCAAGTAAAGGTGTCTTTAACACACCTATCCCAAAAAGGAAACAATTGAATTGCTCTTGAATGTGTTGAATTATTTTGAATGTTGGCTGGGCAAGTACAATTCATCCTTGAATGCCTTGGGATGCTTTAACACGTGGTGCTAATGTCCTATTCGCTGAATGAGGAAGGTTTGTCCTGTTTTGGAAAGTTTTAAACATCCTTCAATGGCCACTCATGTGGCTGCCTCATTAAAACGTGCCTTGGACCAGTTTTGGAAAGTATTAACAAGGCTATTCCCAAAATGGCAACAAATGAAAAGCTCTTGAATGTGGCCAATTATTTTCAATGCTGGCTGGGCAAGTATTATTCAGCCTTGAATGCCTTGGGAATGTCCTATTTGCTGAATGAGCAAGGTTGATCCTATTTTGGAAAGTTTTAAACATCCTTCAATGGCCATTCATTTGGCTGCCTCATCAAAACGTGTCTTGGACTAGATTTAGAAAGCATTAACACGACTATTCCAAAAAAGGCAACAAATGAACCACAAGCTTGTAAATTCAAGTATTATAAATTGATTTTTATTGTTATCTAATAAAATTGCCTTTGATTTGTTTTAGGAATTTTATGTTGGCCTGAACCAGCCCAAGCCTTGCTGGAACCTGACCTGGCCTTGCTGGAATCTGACCTGGCCAAGGCGCCTTATCTGCCGCACCATTTCCGGAAGCCACGCCTGCATCTAACTCAGTGTGTGACTAGGCCAGGCGCCACCTTTTCCGCCTCATGCTTGGAAGCCACGTCCAGGCAGGATGACTTGGCCCAGGCGCCACTTTTTCAGCTCTTTTCATAAAGGAGGCACACCAAGGCACGACCAGCTCCATTAATGCGCCTACCATTTTCTTTGCCCCATGTCTCATGCCATATTCATTGAGTCATTATTGGCTTGGCTGAAGTTCAAATTAAAATGGGCTTTAAAGGCATATCACTTATTTTCCGCCTAGGAGTAAAGGACAGCCAAAAACACGGCCAAGGCATTAACACATGGTGAATTCAAATTCAAGCCATGAATTAAAAGCCACCTTATTCTCCTCCTCGGTTTTCAATGGTATACACACACATGTGCTAAAGCCAAGGAGAAATTAAACCGAGACATCAACACAAGAGCAAAAGGCAAGGAGAGGCTTAAAGAGGCATTTGAATAAGATGTCCACATACACTCACCTAAGGCATTTAGAATTCAAAGCACACGTGGAGACAAGCATCCCTTGGTTTCAGCTTGTGTTAACTCTCATGCTTTATGGCCGAATAACATGCACTTATTATTTAAGTAATAGTTTTATGAATTTGAATTTCAAAACATATTGCTCCTACCATTTCAATCTTCTTCACCTTTCTTTTATCCAAAACTGTGACCAAAATATAACCCAAGCACTGCCAAGCCTCGGCCAAACACCATATCCCAACCTAACCGAGAGGATTTGGGCCTAGGCGGGTTTCTATCATCCCCTCCTTCTTGGAGAGAATTTGACCTCGAATTTGGCTCCACATAACCTCCAACTTCCTGTAAGGAAAAATATAATTGAGTTGGAAAAAAAATTTGTTGGAAATCGTGGGCCCGTGCTTCATTGCTACACAAATCTTTTTTTCCATTTCATCTTTTTTTTCATTCTTGTTTTCTCCTTTTTCTTTCTCAATTTTATTTTTCAATGCTCTTTGATCTTCACCCACTTGTTTTGGAGACAAGGGAGCTAAAAGCACTTTTTTGCCCTTGTGCTCAAATGTGATCTTATTAGAGAACTCATCATGGAGAGTCCTCCTATCAAACTGCCATGGCCTGCCTAATAATAGGTGACTGGCCTCCATTGTTGCCACATCACATAGCACGACATCTTCATATTTCCCAATTGAGAAGGGAACTTCAGCTTGCTGATTTACCACCATTTCTCCAACCTCACTTAGCCATTGTTGCTTGTATGGGGATGGGTGGGTCCTAGTCACAAGGTTCAGCTTTGAGACTACCCTTGTGCTCACCACATTGGCATAACTTCCACCATCTTTGATCACAGAACAGACATGTCCTTCAACCAAACATCGAGTGTGAAACAAATTTTCCCTTTGATCCTCCTCATTCTCCTTAACTTGGCTTCCCAAGAGCCTTTTTACCATGAGTAGGTCACCTTCTGGTATGATACCTTTAGTTTCACTCTCTTCTTTACTTGAAGTCTCGGATTGAGACTCCACTATACCATTAGTGAACACCATGGTCCTCTTAGTAGGGCAGTGTAATGCAATGTGTCCACGGCCTAGGCACTTGAAACACTTTACATTACGACTTTTCTTTTCCACTTCCATGGGCTGTTTTCCATTGTTCTTAGATGAACCCACGGCTTCCATAGTGCTAGATGCACCCTCCTTCTTTGGTTCATCCTTCCAACTTGAGAACTAAGAGGAATACTTGTTCTTTTTCCTCTTGAGTTGATGCTCGACCTTAATGGCCTTTTGCACCAAATCCTCTAGTTCCGCATAGGATTTTAGCTCCGCCACATCCTGAATGTCCTGGTATAGGCCATGATGGAAACGTGCCATAGTAGCTTCACGTTTCTCATTGAGGTTTGACCTTAGCAAGGCCAACTCCATTTCCTTGTGATATTCATCCACGGATTTTTTTTCCTTGGGTTAACCTTTGGAGCTTATTGTTTATGTCCCTTTGATAGGAACTTGGCACAAACCTTCTCCGCATGGTAAGCTTCATTTCTTCCAAAGTATTAATTGGCTCGACTCCACACCTCCGCCTATTATTTTGGTATTGATCCCACTACACCATGGCATACTCCTTGAATTCCAAGGCTGCCACTTTCACCTTTTTCTCTTGAGAATAGGTGTGGTTGTCAAACACCTTTTCCATTTTCAACTCCCATTCCAAATAGGCTTCGGGATTGTTTAGGCCCACAAAGCTTGGGACTTGAACCTTGACTCCATCATTTCTGTCTCCAAGGTTCTCCTCACCATATCTTTCTCCACGTGGCCTCCTCCTCCTTTCACAATCATGGGAACTTGAGTAATCGTTGTGCCTATTACGATGTCTCTTTTCTCCATGCCTTCTCCTTCGTTCTGACTCATGATTACTTGAGTCACTTTGGCATCGCATTCCATTCTGGCCAAGCATCTCTTCCATATGCCTTTGGAAGGCTTGGATTTGAGTGCTGATATTTTGTATAGCCACGGTGAAATTGGTGGTTCTTGGGGAAATTGTTGGGCTTCGGTCACGTCTAGACATGATTTGCAGTTTTCAAGCAATACTAGCTCTTGATACCACTTGACAAAAACCTCCTTGTGGGGGTTGGTGTTCTTTGCGATCGTTTTGCTTGAAACTCAAAAATTTAGTGCGGAATTGTACTAGGTAAATGGGAATTCGGGTTTTGGTGCTATTTTTGGTATTTTTGGTTTAAATGGATGTTTTGGTTTATGGTTGGGTGAGGCAATGGATTAGGGGTTTTTGTTCTCGGTTTTGTGAGGAGTGGGGGTTGTAATTAATATTTTTGGGTCTTTTGGGTTGGCTTTGGTTTATGGTTGATAGGAAATGTCTTTGGCTTAGTTTATGGCCGTGGGAATGGATTTTTGGGCTGGTGCGTGGCTAGGAAATTCTGACCGAGGCTTTTATATCCTGGGTAGTTTTTCTGGTCGAGGGTAGGTGTAAGAGATGTGTTTGGGTTTGTTTGGCCGTGTATGGTAGGTTATGAATTAGGATGAGGGGGTAGGTGGATAAAAGAAAATGGAAGAAGACTTGAGGAGAAGGTGCCACAAGCTTGTAGCTTGATAAACCGAGCGAAATCCACCACAACAAGGATGTTGATGAGGATGATAGTAAGCACCACACCAATGAAGGTGATAAGCCAAAAACGCCACAAGAAAGCTTGATAAGTTAAAAGGGTAGGAGCAAAGCTCAACTAAAACAACAAAGTGTTTTTCTCTTAAAATTCAAATCTGCCTTATTCAAGCTTAGAAAAGTACATATATAGTGGGGCTGGCCGTGAGGCTCCCAAGTGCTTTTCCATATTTCTCATGCCCAAGCTTGGCATGGATTGGTGAGTCAGCTTGACTCTTTATGGCTGGACATAATGCAAATTCGAAAAATAATAAAGCTCGGCTCCCAACATGGGGCAAGTTACATGGCTTTAGTGTTAATGCTTTAAAACATAATTCAATTCATGTGATTTCCCTACTCATCTATAATAATGTCGTGGCTAGGTTCAAGGAATATGTTTCCCATGGCTTTAATGCCAAATATGCACATGTGCAATTTATTTGAATAATTTCCATGTGTGAAAATTCTTCTCTTGATGGTTTGGCCGAGTTGCAAGTTGTTGTGCCTATGCTGACTCAGCCTTTAAATGTTAGGCGAAAAAATAGGCAGGCGTATTAAATGGCTTTCATGCCTGGCCTGGCCTTCTGCTTGGGCTGAGTCAGCTTTAAAATGCTTAGCTGAATGCATGGTAGGTTGGTTTTGTCTTAATTCAGCCATTGGAAGTTGGGCGGAAAATATGGTAGGCGCATTGATGGACTTTAACGCATGGCTTGGTCTTCATCTTGTGTGTGGTCAGCTGTTAAGTGCTTGGCTGAACACATGGTGGGCTTGCCTTGTCTTAATTCAGCCATTGAAAGCTGGGCGGAAAATATGGTAGGCGCATTGATGGACTCTAACGCATGGCCTGGTCTTCAGCTTGTGTGTGGTCAGCTCTTAAGTGCTTGGCTAAACACATGGTGGGCTTGCCTTGTTTTAATTCAGCCATTGAAAACTGGGCGGATAATATGGTGGGCGCATTGAATGCCTTTCAAGACCCTAGCTGCCTGGTCAGATTTTGATGCAATTGCCACGTGACTGACTTGGCTGGTTTGGCCTCTTTAATGATGTGCCTGGATGCTTGCCTTTTGTCTAGTCGAGACTTGATGATTCCTTATGAAGATTCAAAATATGGCCTTCATTTATTTGCACGGGTTCCTTTCAAAAGTCATCAGCCTTGTGCGAAATCTGACTTTGATGGTCCTGCCAAGTTCCAAGCTGGTTGTGGTTTAGGCTGGTGAAGACATCTTCATATGTAAATCATAGGTTACATGGCACAAGGCCAATAAGGAACACATATGGCTATAAAGCTTAAAACATAAAGTAAAATTATTGTTCAAATAAAATAAAACATAAATTAAAAATAATGGTGGGACATAAGACTGATCGAGGCCGTACTCGATACAAATAATATAACAATAAAGTATAGTACTAGGAAGTGACTCCTAGGTCGTTTCCCAAAGATTATCTTTCACACAATGGTTCAAACACCTTACACGCACACACACAATGGGGGTTTTAGTGGTTGTTATGCTATGAAATTAAGCTAAAACAGAACAAAAACAGAAAACAGAATAGTAAAGAGGCTAAATCCCTTTGGTTTCCTTGTTCACAACTCAATCCTCGGTTTCAATATATCAAAATCAGATTCTCAGTGTTCCTTTGTTGAGAGTCGATTAACTAAGCGATGATCAACTCATAGTTAAATTGCTAAACCTCTAACTAAGCGAAATTGGCATAAGCAACAAACAGTTAACAATGTCACACGAATCAAAGCATCAATTTCAGATTCTACACATTGAATTCCTAATCTGTTCATAACTCTAATGTTTAAGCTTCAAACTAAGCGAATTCAACATAAACATAGAGCATTTACAGATTCACATAAACTAAGCGATTATGTGCTAGAGAACTAATTAACTAAGCGAAAATCAGTTCACAAACCTAAAACAACACCATGGAATTAAGCAAACCATAACATGAAATAGGATAGAAGATTCAAACATAAAGAAACTGAAATTGCATTAAACGAATAAAGAGAAACTGAAATGCATTAAGCACAAAACCTCAAGAGTGTGATACATTACCAAAGGAATTTAGCACTAAACCTCTAGCCTTCCATGGAGAAAGAAGCAAAACCGAATTTGGAGGAGGAAGAAGATGAAAAACGAAAACCTAAAAGAACCCCAAAAGGGGGAAAACGAAAATGTAATGTAAAATTCTAATGTAAAGTTATGAGTGAAAAACAAAATTCTAAGGTATTAAAGTGTAAAACCGAAATAGGCCCTAAACATGGGCCCAAAACCTAAAACGGAATTAAAAATCCTATAACTAAATACAATCTTCACTTTAGCACACATCTTCCACTTGTAATGCCCAAAATGTCCTTGGTGCCAAATATGTCCTGAAAATGGAATTAGATTTAATTAGGCTAAATAATCCCAAATTAACTCATTTCAGGAATAATAGTCCAATAAAGCCTAAAACACTAAACAATGCCAAATAAAGTCAATTAGACACCAAGAATCATTAACAATGGTAAAATAAGGTTATTAATAATGTGTAATATTTGACTCATCAAAGACCCCCACTTATTCAATGCAAAATGAAGTAAAAATCATTAAGCCCTTAAGGAGAAGTGGCCTCCATCGGGTGGTTCATCTAGTTGTATGGCATGCTTGATGGAATTGTTGGCTTTCTTAGGTTTGGGCCTAGGCGGGTTGCTATCATCCTCGGTGTTCAATGGCATACACACACATGTGCTAAAGCCAAGGAGAAATTAAACTGAGACATCAACACAATAGCAAAAGGCAAGGAGAGGCTTAAAGAGGCATTTGAATAAGATGTCCACAAACACTCACCTAAGGCATTCAGAATTCAAAGCACACGTGGAGACAAGCATCCCTTGGTTTCAGCTTGTGTTAAATCTCATGCTTTATGGCCGAATAACATGCACTTATTATTGTAGTAATAGTTTTATGAATTTGAATTTCAAAACACATTGTAATTACTCTTTGAATTCGGGAAGCCTTAGGAGGCTAGCCCATCTATATGTACTCTTGAACATGAGGAATGAAAGATAGCTTGAATTTTATGCAAAAATGAATTAGTGAGATTTCTCTCCTAAGGTTCTTGGTTAACCAAGAGTATAGTTCTTATCAAACATCCTTGTTTGTGGCAAACCTTAATTGGCTTATCAAACACATCAGTTTGTGGCGCCTTCCATTTCAATCTTCTTCACCTTTCTTTTATCCAAAAATGTGACCAAAATATAACCCAAGCACTACCAAGCCTTGGCCAAACACCATATCCCAACCTAACCGAGACACCCTTGGCCAAACACTAACCCCATCACCCCCATACACAAGCCTCGACCAAAGACACCAATACCCAAACCAACACCCAAATACACAACCTCCAACCAAAAAACTACCAAATACATTCTCCAACCACCAAAGCCAAAAGCCAGCCGTGACCAAACAAAAACACCCAAAAATACAACCAAAAACAGCCCTAAAGTTTCCTAGACCAAGACTTCAAACAAAACGATCAAAGTAACATACCAACCCTCACAAGGAGGTTGCTATCACATTGCAACTGATAGGGTGATGGGTGGGTCCTAGTCACTAGGTTTAGTTTGGAAACTAACCTTGTGCTCACCAGATTGGCACAACTGCCACCATCAATGATTATGGAACAAACGTTCCCAGAAACTAAACATCTGGTGTGAAAGATGTTCTTCCGATGACTTTCCTCATTCTCTTTGACTTGGCTTCCCAAGAGCCTTTGGACCATGAGTAAGTCACCTTCCGGCATCTGGTCAGAGAAATGACCGTTAACCTACAAGCCGAGGTCCCATTTTCCATTGGAAAATATGTGGACACCGTACTGTGTGACGTAGTCACAATGGAGGCCAGCCTCATGCTGTTAGGTAGGCCATGGCAGTACGATAGGAAAGCCATCCATGATGGGTTTTCCAATAAATATACTTTTGTATTTCATGACAAAAAATTTGTACTCCCACCCTTGTCTCCAAAACAAGTGAGTGAGGACCAAAAAAGGCTAAAGGAAAAAATGGATCAAGAAAAAAAGTGGGATCCACAAAAAAAAAGTAGAAAAAGAAAAGAATGAAAAAAAGAAGAAAAGAAAAAAAGAAAAGAAAAAGAAGAAAAAAAAAGAAGAGAAGAAAGAAGAAAAGAAAGAAAAGAAAAACAGTTTATTAGCCTCTCGAGGCGAAGTTAAGGGTGCTTTAATTTCAAAGCAACCCTTATATTTATCATAATGCCATGACGTTATTCTAACCTCTGTTTCTGTGCCTAATGATTTGCCACCCTTTGTTAAAGGGTTTCTGCAAGAGTTCGAGGATGTGTTCCCTAAGGAAGTCCCACGGGGATTACCACCTTTCAGGGGAATCGAGCATCATATCGATCTCATTCCGGGGGCTTCTTTGCCCAATAGGCCTGCCTATAGGAGCAACCCCCATGATACACAGGAAATACAAAAGCAGATCGATGAGCTTATGGAAAAGGGATGGGTCCAACAAAGCATGAGCCCTTGTGCTGTGCCAATGATATTAGTACCCAAAAAGAATGGAAGTTGAAGGATGTGCACGGACTGTCGGGCCATCAATAACATCACTGTAAAGTATCGCCATCCTATATCTAGACTTGATGATTTATTAGATGACTTATATGGTGCATGCATATTTAGTAAAATTGATCTAAAAAGTGGGTATCACCAAATAAGGATAAGGGAGGGGGATAAATGGAAGACCGCTTTTCAGACAAAGTCGGGTCTTTATGAGTAGCTAGTTATGCCCTTCGGGCTAACTAATGCTCCGAGCACATTTATGAGGTTAATGAACCATGTGCTCAAGGATTTTCTGGGAAAATTTGTGGTCGTCTACTTTGACGACATATTAATTTATAGCAAAACTGAAAACGAGCATCATGAGCACCTAAGAAGTGTTTTGCTCGTACTAAGAGCTGAAAAGCTCTATGCTAATATGGAAAAATGTTCGTTTTATGTCGATCATGTGATTTTCTTGGGATTCTTAATAAATGAAAAAGGGGTCCATGTGGACCAAGAAAAGATCAAGGCCATCCAGGATTGGCCTACCCCCATGACTGTAACGGATGTGAGAAGCTTCCATGGCTTGGCAAGCTTTTATAGGAGGTGCATTAAGGACTTCAATACTATAGCCGCGCCTCTCAATGAGGTGGTCAAGAAGAATGTCGGCTTAAAATGGGGAGAAAAACAAGAGGAAGCCTTTCAGAGGCTTAAGGAGCGTTTAACTAACGCCCCCTTTCTATCAATTTTGCAAAATCTTTTGAGATAGAATGTGATGCTTCTAACGTAGGTATTGGAGCTGTTTTGTTGCAGGAAGGACATCCGATTGCTTATTTCAGTGAAATGCTTGGAGGCCCGGCCTTAAATTACTCCACCTATGATAAGGAATTGTATGCCTTGGTAAGGGCATTACAGACTTGGCAACACTACCTGTTGTCCAAGGAATTTGTAATACATAGTGACCATGAGTCACTAAAGTATTTGAAAGGGCAAGGCAAGCTTAACAAGCGCCATGCCAAATGGGTTGAATTTCTAGAGCAATTCCCTTATTTTTTAAAGCATAAGAAGGGAAAAGCCAATACTGTGGCAGATTCTCTATCTAGGAGGCATATCCTGCTCTCCACCCTCGAGACTAAACTGTACGGTCTCGAGTTTCTGAAAGAGCTTTACTTGCATGATTCTGATTTTTCTGAGTTATATAATAAATGCGTGAGTATTGCTGTTGATGGTTACTGTAGGCACGAAGGATTCCTTTTCAAGGAAAACCGCTTGTGCCTAAGAGTTCTATTCGAGACTTGCTTCTTAAGGAGTCTCATGAAGGAGGGTTAATGGGACACTTCGGAATCCCTAAAACCCTTGACATGCTAAAGGAGCATTTTTACTGGCCCAAAATGAAAAGGCATGTGCGAAAGCACTGTAAGCAGTGTCTAATCTGCAAAAGGGCCAAGTCCAAAGGGATGCCACATGGGCTTTATACGCCCTTACCCGTGCCTGAATCACCATGGTTAGACATATCCATGGATTTTGTAGTGGCTTTACCTAGGACTCGAAATGGCAAGGATTCCATCTTTGTTGTAGTGGACAGTTTTTCCAAAATGGCCCACTTTATACATTGTAAGAAGGTTGATGATTCTTGCCATGTGGCTGATCTGTTTTTCATAGAGATTGTGAGGCACCATGGCCTCTTGAGAAGCATTGTGAGTGATAGGGACACTAAGTTCCTTAGTCACTTCTGGAGAACCCTATGGGGTAAAATAGGAACTAAGGTTTTGAACCGAGCAGTGTCCACACTAGTAAGGGCAGTTTTAAAGAAAAACCTCAAGGCTTGGGAAGAAAGCCTACCCCATGTGGAATTTTCATATAATAGGACAATACGTAGCACCATGGGATGCTCACCATTTGAGGTAGTTTATGGGTTCAACCCTTTGACCCCACTGGATTTACTACCTCTAGCTGACTCTAAAACCCTTAAGCATAAGGATGGTAAGGCCAAAGCCAAATATGTTAAAAGGCTTCATGAGGAGATAAAGGCCAAAATTCAGAAAAAGAATGAGGGCTATGCTAGGCAAGCCAATAAGGGTAGGAAAGAGGTTATCTTCGAACCTGGAGACCTAGTCTGGGTTCATATGCGGAAAGAAAGGTTCCCCTCACAAAGGAAGTCTAAGCTTCAACCTAGAGGGGATGGACCCTTCAAGGTCCTTGAGAGAATCAATAATAATGCCTATAAAATTGATATATCGAGTGATTATGCCAATAATAATGGCTTGTTTGTTGACTTAAACTCAATAAGTGGTTTTTAACCACAAGCTTTTAAATTCAAGTATTGATAAATTGATTTTTATTGTTATCTAATAAAATTGCCTTTGATTTGCTTTAGGAATTTCATGTTCGCCTGAACCAGCCCAAGCCTTGCTGGAACCTGACCTAGCCTTGCTGGAATCTGACCTGGCCAGGGCGCCGCATCTGCCGCACCATGTCTGGAGGCCACGCCTGCATCTGACTCAGCGTGTGACTAGGCCAGGTACCACCTTTTCCGCCTCATGCTTGGAAGCCACGTCCAGGCAGGATGACTTAGCTCAGGCGCCACTTTTTTAGCTCTTTCCATAAAGGAGGCACACCAAGGCACGACCAGCTACATTAATGCGCCTACCATTTTCTTTGCCCCATGTCTCATGCCATATTCATTGAGCCATTCTTTATTGGCTTGGCTGAAGTTCAAATTAAAATGGGCTTTAAAAGGCATATAACTTATTTTTCGCCTAGGATTAAAGGCAAGCCTACAACACGACCAAGGCATTAACACATGGTGAATTCAAATTCAAACCATGAATTAAAAGCCACCTTATTCTCCTCCTCGGTTTTCAATGGCATACAGACACATGTGCTAAAGCCTAGGAGAACCGAGACATCAACACAAGAGCAAAAGGCAAGGAGAGGCTTAAAGAGGCATTTGAATAAGATGTCCACATACATTCACCTAAGGCATTTAGAATTCAAAACACACGTGGAGACAAGCATCCCTTGGTTTCAGCTTGTGTTAACTCTCATGCTTTATGGCCGAATATCATGCACTTATTATTGTAGTAATAGTTTTATGAATTTGAATTTCGAAACACATTGTAATTGCTCATTGAATTCGGGAAGCCTTAGGAGGCTAGCCCACCTATATGTACTCTTGAACATGAGGAATGAAAGTAGCTTGAATTTTATGCAAAAACTTGTTAGTGAGATTTCTCTCCAAGGTTCTTGGTTAACCAAGAGTATAGTTCTTATCAAACATCCTTGTTTGTGGCGAACCTCATTAGGCTTATCAAACAAACCTTTTTTGTGGAACCATCACCCTTCTATCTTCCTCATATTCTTTTATCCAACACCCTGCCATACAACTACCAAGCCTCGGCCTAAACAACCCACACACAATCTTACCGAGCCAAACACAAAGCCATGTCCTAACCATCACCTATCCCACCCGAGACACCCAAGCCAAAACACTTTCCCACTCTCGGCCAAACAATCATCCCACACCCAAAACAACCATACAAAACTCCTCTCGGCCAAACTCAACCATACACAACCTAAAGCCCAAAGCCAACCACATTCCACATAAAACAACCAAAATAGCCAACAAAAAGTCTTATTCTATTTCGAAAGCCAACTTCAAACAAAACGATCTTCCAAAAATACCAACCCCCACAAGGAGGTTGCTATCAAGCTGGCTCGGTCAGAATTTGGCTTTGGCCTAGTCAGCATCATATTTTGGGCTTGGCTGAAACAATTCAAAACAATTATTAGTGAATTTATTTAAAATAAAACATGCTTAAAATAATAGGCTTAGTAAAGGTGGATGGTCAACTTATTAAAAGCTTAGGAAAAGAAAATTAAGTAAGGTCTATTGATAACAACTCGCCCAAATCAATCAACTTAGATGAACTAATGGGCCTAGGAGGGTCCATGACTCGGGCCAAGGCCAAGAAAGCCCGAGGCACTCTTGGTCAACTAATACTAAATATCCACACTTCAATTGGGCCAAGTGATCACATAAGCCCCATAAATTGCCTTATGCTTGAGGCAACATCCCTTGATGGCTACGGCCTAGAGGGAAAGGAGTAAAGAGTTTTCATTGTTTTTATTTAATAAGTGGTCTAAAAACCACGGCTACATTTAATTTATGCAAAATAAATGCTTGTCTTAAACTCTTACATTTTATGAAATAAATGAATACATATTAATGTGAGCTGATTGTGTAGGAACTTCAACAAAAGCCAGCCGTAGGATCAAAGTGAGCATGGGCGTTGATTCAAGCTTATCAAACTTGGCTAGGAGGAATTAAACATATTCAATGGGCGTGACATGTAACACCCTTTTCCTAGCGTTAAAACAATTACATACGAGACCGTCGTTTACGATCTTGGTTAATTATATTTTTGTTTTTGAAAAAGAGCGTATGAATTTTTTTTTCTTTTATAACATATGAACATATGGTTCTCTCAGAACTCACCACTTAAACTATAAACTAAACAACAACATAACATAGTAAACATACATATGTCTATATATATATATATATCATTAGTTCAAAAAACGTCATAGTCCAAAAAGAGTACATCATCCAAGTCATGCCATCCACATGTACACTCCAGCATAATAGGATATATATACATAAATATACACACGCAAAAGATCCTATGGCTGGGTGTACACTGAACTCACAACAACTGCACCAAAAGAAAACTATACAGTCGCACCATGCACAAACAGACCGTCAGAATTTCGACCCAACATCCTCCTGCTACTGTCCCTCGGAACTACCCTCCTCAGGGTCTTCCTCTGGATCCTCCTTATCACTAGAAATATATATAATATCATCCCTAACCATAGGCTCGGCTGGCGCAGGGGAGTATGATGGTGGAGGAGATAGTCGGGCCCTCCTCACCGGGCCACGAATATCAACCCCGTCATCCTGAATCCTCCCACGTACCCCGTGAGAAGAGGATCCGGGAGCAAACTCCAGGTTCTCTCTCACAACAATAGCGGGTGAATCCATATGACTCTCCCGTACATAAAGACACCGGGTACATCGACAAGTCTGGTAGGTGCATGATATAGACTGCTGGAACGGTGGAGCGGCGGGGGAGTATCACTCTATGCCTATCCGAGTACGAACACCGGATTTCTTTGCCTCCCCTAAACACCGCCCTGGACCGGTCCACCTCAACCTCCCCTGACGGGAGAGGTATGATCTCTACTAGACAAGGAGGAACCACAAAAGAAGCCTCTGAGTCCATCACTACCTGTAATGTGAGATTGGAGAGTAAGCATCTCTATATAAGATAAGCAATCAACAATTTATAAAGTCATAACATAAAACATATCATACAGGTATTAATATAACAATTTAATCACATGTACGAGCATGATGTCATGATGAATGCACTCGTTAATCTTGTGAGACCAACTATTTTGTAGAGGAATGCATGGAGAAAACGTTTCCTAACTGGGCCCCTAACAATACATCAACAGCAATGGTACCGACTGATCGAGCCCGACCAGCCATTTGCTTTTCTTAGGAAGCGAACATGACAAGTACAACGTCGTGCCAACCATTGGTAACCAAAAGGCATATAACTATCGTGCACTCAATAGCGCCGAAAATACCCTCTGGTCGGCAAAGACAACCGCTGCATCATCCTGAGCACGATACCTTCAAGGGGGTGTGAGAGGTCGCTGTAGTTACTGCGAAGAGTTCTGTCGGCTCAAGGGAGCTACCCTATTCCAGACAAATCAATCTCCACCCACAATGTCCCCTCAACCAAGTCACACAGACAAGGTACCCCTCTAGGTTCTCAACACAATCTCAGTGTCGTATCTTCCCGCAGACTATGTTACAAACGGTAAACATAGTGACATGAATCTTCCGATTCATACAAAGCATATCTTTTATCCTTTTAAAAGAAGAATCAAGGGAAAACGTTTTAGGGTAATAACAAAACATTTTTCGTTGAAACTCAGTAATAACATATTTTCAAGCTCTAACTCACTGGCTTATTAATCAAAAGGATTTTCTAATAACTGTAAAAATACGCCAGTTCTGATAACATTCATAAAAATATTTCCCCTTCATCCTTTGTCAAATCTTTCATAAGCAAAACTTTCATTCTTTAAGTTTCATCAAGAATGCTCATATGCTATGCCATGAGAATGTTTGATGACAGTTCAATAGTCAACTCAACAATATGTCACAATTCAAAATTCAACAGAATATTCAGTTAAATCAGTATTTTCATAATCAAACTTTCAGTCATAATCATCATTCACATCAACAAACATAATCATTCAATTCCATTGAAGAACTTCAACCAAACATATCCATCATAATTTAGAGTTAAATTAATTTACGAACAACTAAGTCTCGCTACTCATTTCTAAGCACCTATACAAAGACACTTCCCTCCATACCTTTACCCTTACTGAACTTAATGTTCCTTCGTTGCCGTTTGCCCGAGTGCCGAGTACTTGGTTAGGTCGTAAACAGTTAATTTCGATATTACTAAGCTTATTCAGATTGTAAAGAAAACACCTTATTGGGGTTCTAGACATTAGAACATTCCCAAATATTTAATTTGGACATAACTAAGATCTCGATTAGGCACGAAGAGATTTTCAGAGACATTGTTGGTTTAAAACTCATATTTTGACGTAGGAAGCTCGGATTCGCTTTAGAAAAATCTCAGAAAAATCATTATCTTGAGATACACACTCTATGTTCATAGAACAGAGTACTAATATAAGTTTAGGCTCATAAAACTCAGAATTTATAAACCATAAGGCAATTTGAAACATAAGCTAACATATAGTCAAAAATTAGATTGTTTGGAGTGCCAACTAGGGACTGTTTTCATGTTTCTCTTTAAACAGTGAGGATTTCGTAAATTTTTGTCCCTGAAAGAATGATATTTATCTAGGAATTTAAAATATGAAAACATGCATATATTATACGCAAAATTTGGACGTTAGGAACTCAAGTTATCAAGGAATTAAGGTATTAGGCTTTCCTTAACTCTTGAACACTTGGGACCGAATTTGCATGGCTTCTTAGCCTTCAACATTTTCGAGTTCTAACCTTTGGAATGAGTTAAAAATCATGAGTTCAATGTGTTAAACAAAGCTTATAACACATGCAAGAGTTTTTCAATCCTAAACACCCTAGAACAAACACAACACCTAAAACACTCTTTATAACCTAACAACAACATAAGGAAGTGGGTTAGAGTTTAGGGACCCTTAATCCACATTTTTCAGAAGCTCCAACCTGCAAACAGAAAGCTCTCCAACATGAAATGACAATTTAGCATAGCCACAACCGTTTTTAGCTCAATTGGAAGCCTAGAACTCAACTACAACACCTAACAACAACAATCTAACATCATATCACTAACTACACTTAGAGCAGAATTTTTGTAACCCCAAAAACAGTGTTTGCATGACATTTTTTCTACAATCAGAGATCAAAAATGGATTCCTCATACCTTGAAATGGTTGACTACCTCCTTGGATGAAAATCTAGAGAAGAAAATAGAACAAAGTTACAAACAACTCATTCTAGAATTTCACCTAAGTCATTGGTGATCAAGAGAAGAAATAACCTATAAAGAACCTAGAGATTGAAGAAATGAGAACATACACATGATCACCATACCTTGGGGAAGAGATTTGGTGGCTTGCATGTGAGTTTTGGTGGAGAAGATGGAGGTTTTCTCCTCCCTCTTTGGTTGGGGAGAAGAAGAGAAAGTGAGTGAAGGTGGTGTTGGTGAGGGGGTGTGAGAGTGAGAGTGTGATTTCAACCCCACCCCTTAAGGCTACATATATAAGTGTTAGGGGTGAGTTAGTGGGGGAAGATATTTTGGGTTGGGGTGTCATTAAGAATTAAACAAGGATTAGGCATTTAGCAAAATTTTAAGTGTATGGTGTGGCATTTGGTTTGGCAATTGGTGTAGTGCATGGATGTGTTTTTCTTGTGCTCTAAGACACCCTAATACAAATCTTAAACAATGTCTATGAGAGTCTAGATGACAGTTCAAGCACTCAAAGAACTAACAGAAAGATTACGGGCACTCTCGGGCAATCCAGTTCAAAGGTACATTAACACTACCACTTTTCTAAAAAATTTAACTAAGTTATTTATCATAGTATAACACTAAGATAATAACTTTCTATCCTCAAAACTCAACATCAATAAATCATTATAAAATCTAATAGGTTAGGTGGTCACTTAGACCAATTCTAATTAAAATTCTAAGACGATACATTACCCGATCACGGCTAGACTTTAAACTTGGACAGCTTTGAATTATTAAACATATAGCATTCTAATATCAATAAAAATATAATCACACATATATATAAGCACATGAATACACATACACATATATATATATATACAATCCTATGTCTACCTAAGCAAGGTGTTGAAAGGAGGGATGTTACATGACAAGGTTACCTTATTGGGAAAGCAGACTAAAAGCTAACAAATGACGCATTCATGAGCATGGCAAAGATTGCCTTATTGGGAGAGCACACTAAAAGGCTAACAAATGACGTATTCATGAGCATGGAAAAGATTGCCTTATTGGGAGCACACACTAAAGACCAACAAATGCACATTCATGAGCATGGCCAAAACTTCCTTATTGGGAAAATGCGCTCAAAATTGACCAAGTGATTATCTTTCCATGGTAATTCAAATTGAAGGCAAATATTTCACCATTAAGACATTCCTTTCTCGGCTCCATCAAGACTTTCTCGTTTTGGCCAACAAAGGAGTTAAAGCCAATTCAAAGCCACATTAAAACAACAATTGAGACTTGCCAAAACTAGGCAGCCACGTTTAATGAGGCATTTACACCAATATGAAGGCTCTTTTGAATTCAAATTCAACCAAATAAATGAGGCATTCATGACTTGCCCAATGTGTAATCCCTTGAATGATGGCCACAATGAAGACCTGCCAATTTCGGACAGCCAATTAAAGGAATCAACCAAAAGAGAGGATAAGCTTTGATGATGATATTGAAGACTAGTTACCAGCCAAGCAACCAAATTAAAGAGGCCAACACGAGATCAGCCTTGTGCTTAATACAAAAAACTTATCATTTGAATTTTCTTAATTGCCTAATGATGGTTGTAAATGCAATTTTTGAATGTGGTCATTAAAACAAAGAAACACAATAGCATGCTCTTAGCCTAGGTTTTAATGCCACATTCAAACTCATGGGAAGCCATTTTGGCCAGCCCTCCACTATATGTATTACACACTTTGAGATGAATAAAACACCTTGGATTTTTATGAAAAAAGTGCTTAGTGAGAATTCTCTCCTAGCTTCTTGGTTGAACCAAGAAATCAAAAGTTCTTATCAAAGTTCCTACTTTGTGGCGAACAACAACCGACTTATCAAGTAATCCTACTTGTGGCGCCTTCATCAACTCAGCCTACTTCCACCCTTCTTTTATCCAACAAAAATCTCACATAAATTAACCACTAAAAACAGCCCTTACACATTCAGCCAGGAACTGCCCAGGACACCAAGCCTCGGCCATAATTATGTTTTCCCTCGGCCAGACCAAAGCCAACCACGATCAGGCTGACTTACACCACGCACCATCCCAACTTCCTCACCCTCGGCCAAACACAATTCCCTTGAGCCAACCCTCCCTACTTCATTACACTCACCCATATACATCCCGTCTAATCCCAACAGACAAAAAACTCCCCAAAGCCATACACACAACCATATCAAAAACACAACATCCAAACAAACAACCAAACACAACCCAAATTCCACCAAAAACATTTTCCAAACAAAAAGGATCGTGAAAGCATACCAACCCCCACAAGGAGGTTGCTATCACCTATTCTTGGTTGTGGCCTTCAAAAGGCTCATCCTCTACAAGGAGGCAATTAATGGGCCTCATTTTGTCACTTGGCCCAAGCAATGCTTGAACACTTAGCACAAGTTGGCTAATGGCGCTTTAGGCTTTTTTGGGCCTGACCCGAGTTATGGGTCCTTTTAGGCCCATTTGAACATCCAAGTTGATGGCCATTGGTGGGTTGCTATCACCACCAAGGCCCATCAACCTAGATGACCTAATGGGCCTAGGGGGAGCCATAACTCGAGCTAGGGCCAAGAAAGCCCAAGGCACATTGGACCATCTAATATTGAACATCCAAGCATCAATTGGCCAAGTGACACTACGAGGCCCATAACTTGCCTCATCTTAGAGGACACTTCCCTTGAAGGCTACGGCCAAGCAAGGGATGACTAAGGTTGTTGCCTTAAACTAAATAAGTGGTTTTTAACCACAAGCTTTTAAATTCAAGTATTGATTAAATTGATTTTCCTTGTTATCTAATAAAATTGCCTTTGTTTGCTTTAGGAAATTCATGATGGCCTGAACCAGCCCAAGCCTTTGCCAGAACCTGACCTACCCTCACTGGAATCTGACCTGGCCAGGGCGCCGCATCTTCCGCACCATGTCTGGAAGCCACGCCTGCACCTAACTCAGCATGTGACTAGGCCAGGCGCCACCTTTTCCGCCTCATGCGTGGAAGCCACGTCCAAGCAGGATGACTAGGCCAAGGCGCCACATTTTCAGCTCTTTCCTAAAGAAGGCACACCAAGGCACGACTAGCTACATTAATGGCACCTACCATTTTCTTTGCCCCATGTCTCATGCCATATTCATTGAGCCATTGTTTATTGGCTTGGCTGAGTTCAAATTCAAATGGGTTTTAAAAGACATATCACTTATTTTCCGCCTAGGAGTAATGGCAAGCCTACAACACGGCCAAGGCAAATAACACATGGTAAATTCAAATTCAAACCATGAATTAAAGGCCACCTTATTATCCTCCTCGGTTTTCAATGGCACACACACACATGTGCTAAAGCTTAGGAAACATTAAACCGAGACATCAAGACAAGAGCAAAAGGCAAGGAAAGGCTTAAAGAAATATTTGAATAAGATGTCCAAATACATTCACCTAAGGAATTCAGAATTCAAAACACACGTAAAGACAAGCATCCCTTGGCTTTAGCTTGTGTTAACTCCAAGACTTCATGGCCGAATAAACACACAATTAAGGTTGTAATAATGTTAGCTACATGAATTTGAATTTTAAATTACAATCTAAATGAAATGGAAGCCTTAGATGGTCGGCCTACCTATATGTATCCATGTTGATGAATAAATAACATAGCTTGAATTTTATGCAAAGACAAATTAGTGAGATTTCTTTCCTAAGGTTCTTGGTTAACCAAGAGTATAGTTCTTATCAAACATCCTTGTTTATGGCGAACCTCATTAGGCTTATCAAACAAACCTTGTTTGTGGCGCCATCACCCTTCTATCTTCTTCATCTTCTTTTATCCAACACAACCTCACACAAACATCAAGCCTCGGCCTAAATACCCCATACACATCCCCACCGAGCCAAACATAAAGCCATGGCCTAAACACAACCCTTTTCCTAACCGAGACACAAAGCCTAAAAACTTCACACTCTCGACCAAACACCTAACCCATATCCTAGCCTAAACACTCAACCCCTCCCAGCCAACATAACATCCATACACAACCTTAGCCTACCAAAAACCAACCAAGCCCACATAAAACAACCAAAACCACCAACAAAAAGTCTTCATGAAATCAAAAGCCAAACTTCAAACAAAATGATCTTACAAAAATACCAACCCCTACAAGGAGGTTGCTATCATATTAGAGCTAGATTTGCTAGAAAACCAAATTATGGAGGATGAGGATAGCCAAAGGAACGACATCTTTCATTCTAGATGTTTGGTCCATGGTAAGGTATGCTTAGTAATGATTAATAGTGGAAGCCATGCCAACACGGTTAGTTCAAGAGTTGTCAAAAAGCTAACCCTTACAACTCTACCACATCCCTCTCCTTACCTACTTCAACGGTCAAATGAAGTTGGGGAAATCATTGTGAATAAGCAAGTCATAATCCCTTTTTCCATAGGGAAGTATGAAGATGTGGCTCATATGGAGTGATAGCAACCTCCTTGTGGGGGTTGGTATTTGTTTCGATTGTTTTGTTTGAAGTTGAGACTTAGGACGTTTTTGGTTTTCTTTGTTGGTATTTTTGGGTGATTTTTGTGTGTTTCGGGTTGGCCTTGGGTTATGGTTGTGTATGGCTTTGTTTATGGCCGTGGGGATTGGTTTTTGGGGTGGTGCTTGGTTAGGAAATTCTGACCGAGGCTTTATCGTCCTGGGTTGCTTTCTGGCCGAGAGGTGATAAGTGTTTAGGCAAGGTGTCTCGGTAGGGGTTTGGTTTTGTTATAGGCTGATGTTGTGTGTCATGGTTTGGTATGGAATGTTTCAGTTTGGTATTGTATAAAAGAAATGGTGAAGAAGAATGATCTAGAAGGGCGCCACAAACTAGATTGTTTGATAAGCCAAAGGAAGCTCGAAACAAACAAGGATGTTTGATAAGAACAATACTCTTGGTTCAACCAAGAAACTTAGGAGAGAATTCTCACTAATATGTTTTTGCATAAAATTCGAGGTGTCTATTCAACTCAAGGTTGGAGATACAAATAATGAGGGCTGGCCTAAGGCTCCCTTGTGACTCAAACCGTGACTTAATTGCCTAGGCTAAGATTTGGCTGGCCGTTTTGATTCAGCCTTACATTGCCTTTGAGAAATTTGAATTACAATTTATCACTTAGCAAATAACTAGGGCTGTCATGAATTAGCCGTGACTTAATTTATCACTTAGCAATTTATCATTTATCAATTTCCTTCTTGTGTTCTTCCTTTTAGGGCCATTGCCATGAGTTCTCTTTGCCTTTGTTCTTTCACACATGGGCTGATCTCAAGGTAATTTGAATAGATAAAATAAAGTTTTTTAATCCCTTGATAGCCGAGTATGGAAAGAGCTTTAACTTTGTTGGCCACGTTTTTGGTGAGTCATTATGTTGGCCAAATTTGCATTTTGAATTTGTGATCCAAATAAAGCAACAAATAATTGTTTCCTTAACTGCCCAAATTTGACTTGGCCCCTTTTAATGTGGTGCACTCCCAATAAGGCAACAAATAACACGGAGTTGTTAGTATATGGAAAGACTTAACTTTGTAGGCCACGGCTTAGGGAAAGTCATTAATTTGGCTGATCCCAATAAGGCAACTCCAAGGATTTGCTATCACTCGCCCAATATGAATGTGATTCATTAATTGAATGTAATCTCGAAAAAGGCAACAAGTGTAATGTGCATATTCTTCCTTTGGTAGCCGAATTAGGCAAGGTTTAATTGTGCTCCAAATGTGGCTTGGTTCATCAACGTGGTAATAGTGTGTTTTCTTGATAAGGCAAGTCTTGCCACGCCCATGAATGATTAATTCCCTCATAGCCAAGTTTGGTAAGCTTGAATCCATGCCCATGCTTACTTTGATCCTACAGTTGGCCTTTGTTAAGGTTCCTACACAATAAGCTCACATAATATGTATTCAATTATTTCATAAAATGTAAAGTAAGATTTAAGACAAGCATTTATTTTGCATAAATTAAATGTAGCCATGGTTTAAGACCACTTATTAAATGAAAGCAAGGTAAACACTTTATTCCTTTCCCCCTTGGCCGTAGCCATCAAGGGGTGTTGCCTCAAGCATAAGGCAATTTATGGGCCTCATGTTGTCACTTGGCCCAATTGAAGTGTGGATATTTAGTATTAGTTGACCAAGAGTGTTGCGGGCTTTCTTGGCCTTGGCCCGAGTCATGGGTCCTCCTAGGCCCATTAGTTCATCCAAGTTGATGGATTTGGGTGGGTCACCATCATCCCCTCCTTCTTGGGTTGGATTCGACCTCGAATCAAGGTCTTCTTCACCTGTATCAAATAGAGGAAGATTAACAACATTAAAACTAGCACTAACATTGCCATAATCACTCGTGATATCAATTTTATACGCATTATTGTTTATTTTTACAAGGACCTGACTATTTTTTATCCTGGGTAGGGCTACCACAAACTCCATGGATATTTCAAGCCATGGTGGTCCATGACTGAGTAGGGGCGTGTAAAGCCCTTGTGGTCTATACTTGGAACTCGTTGGTACACATAAGTGATTTTCCTTGAAAAGGAAATCCTCATGCCTATGGGGTCCATCCACAATAGTACTCACACAATTTGTGTTTCTTTCATCAAAATGCTCATTCATGACTTTAAATGCAAAATTCAAAGTGCAAATCAGCACAAGCTAAAATAACCTGATGAGGGTCCCATCATGGATGACAAGTCCATACAAGGACTAGGGGGCCCCATGACCCGAGCCAAGGCAAAAAGGGCTAAAATAGCCATTGAAAGACTCGTGGGCAGAACCCTTGAGTCAAGCCAATGGGCCAACACCAATGCTAGGCCCATTCACTTCATGGTCCAAGAAGAGGACTTGGGAGACTACGGCCTCAAGGAAGCTACCTAGCTTGCCTTTACATTCTTTCAATAAGGGCCATTATCTTGTTTCATTTTCCAAGTAATTTAATTATGTTGCTTAAAATATGGAAGGAGGTGATTGTTTGCTAAGTGTTTCAGGGATAGGCCCAAAGCCCAAGCCAAGACCAAGCCAGGCCAGCAAAGCCTCGGTCAGGATTCCAAGTCAGCCAAGCTAGGCCAGCAGGCTGAATTTCTCGGTCACAAAGCCAAGTCAGCTAGGCCACGGATTTCTCGGCCAAAAGCCAAGTCAGCCAGGCCAGCAAAACCTCGGTCAAGATTCCAGGTCAGCCAAGCTAGGCCAGCATTCCGGAATTCTCGGTCAAAAGGCCAAGTCAGTCAAGCCCCGGATTTCTCGTCCAAAAGCCAAATCAGCCAGGCACCTCGGAATTCTTGGTCAGAACCAAGTCAGCCAAGCATCCCAGGTTTCTCGGTCACATCATAGGCCAAGGGCAGAAAGCTAAGTCAAATGGAGGGAACTCAAAGGCACTAAGGAGGGAAATTGAAATTTCCAAAATTTGAAGTTCAAATTTGAATTCAAATTGGGATAGAGATGAGGCTATCATGACCAAGTCTTCTGGGTCAAGGAAGCCAAGTGTTTCATCAAGGATCCTTGCCAAAATAAGGATTCCTTAAAAGTAGGCCAAGGCAAAACAAATCTAACTTCAAAAGGCCCCAAACTCGGATGAGGAGATAAGGTCTTCTAAAGACTTAATCTAGGATTATCATCAAGAGGTTTATCAAGAATCCTTCTAAACAAGAATTCCTTGATTTTCGGTGGGAGCTCCTCAAGGCAGCCACACGTGGCCAACAACTCAATCAAGATGGCACACCAACTAGGTCAAGCCGCCAAGGAGAAGATAGATTAGGATTTGACTAAGTCTAGATAGATTCCTCCTAGTTTGTAGTTGATTTAAATTAACTAAGTTAATTTCCTTTATTTTCGGATTAGAGGCCCAACTTGTAGAACCCTAATCCTAGTTGCCACTTCTATATGTATTTCATTTTGATCATTAATAAAATTTAGAGTTGATTTTCGGATTAAGTCCCTTGTGTTAGTGAGTGAGTCTCCTGGCAATCTTGGCCAAGCCAAGGAACCGTTCTTATCAAGTTACCTAGGTGGCTTGTGGCAAACTTCGTAGGCTTATCAAACACTTAGTGTTTGTGGCGCCCTTATCATCTCATAGGCCCTTTCCACATTCTGCCCTAGCCCTTAAACACTTAACAAATCCAAAGCCAAAGTTAACACTTCCGCAAACAAAAGCCCTAAATCAAGTGCAAAGTTTAAATCAAAGTGTGAGACTTCCAAGCAAGAAACGGTCCAAGCAGTTCTCTCAAAGGGAGACTTGTCTAAAAGGCAATCACCCACCCTAAGATTGTCATCATAACCACACAGCTTGACTTAGATAAGGAAACTCCACCCTTGTTGTGCTTCATATGGCTGCCTCCTTATGGAAAGTAACAAGGAACTAACCCACTCCCCATAAGAAACCCTTATTACATGCCTACTCCAAATGAGGCAATACTTAAAAGTAAATGTTCCAAGTAACTAAAAATAACATATATAAAATAAATGTGGACAAAGGACCCCCACATTATTAATGCAAATAAATAAAAAGTCCTTAAGATTTAAGGAAGGTGGCCAAGTAAAGGACAAGTTGTTCAAAAAGTTGTGTTACCCCCCTTGTGATAGCAACCTCCTTGTGGGGGTTGGTATGTTACTTTGATCGTTTTGTTTGAAGTTTCGGTCTAGGAAACTTTAGGGCTGTTTTTGGTTGTATTTTTGGGTGTTTTTGTTTGGTCAAGTTGGATTTTGGCTTTGGTGGTTGGAGAATGTATTTGGTGAGTTTTCTGGTTGGAGGTTGTGCATTTGGGTGTTGGTTTGGGTATTGGTGTCTTTGGTCGAGGCTTGTGTATGGGGGTGATGGGGTTAGTGTTTGGCCAAGGGTGTCTCAATTAGGTTGGGATATGGTTTTTGGCCTAGGTTTGGTAGTGCTTGGGTTATATTTTGGTCACGGTTTTGGATAAAAGAAAGGTGAAGAAGATTGAAATGGAAGGCGCCACAAACTGATGTGTTTGATAAGCCAATTGAGGTTCGCCACAAACAAGGATGTTTGATAAGAACTATACTCTTGGTTAACCAAGAACCTTAGGAGAGAAATCTCACTAATTCGTTTTTGCATAAAATTCAAGCTATAATTCATTCCTCATGTTCAAGAGTACATATAGATGGGTTAGCCTCCTAAGGCTTCCCGAATTCAAAGAGTAATTACAATGTGTTTTGAAATTCAAATTCATAAAACTATTACTACAATAATAAGTGCATGTTATTCGGCCATAAAGCATGAGAGTTAACACAAGCTGAAACCAAGGGATGCTTATCTTCACGTGTGCTTTGAATTCTGAATGCCTTAGGTGAGTGTATGTGGACATCTTATTCAAATGCCTCTTTAAGCCTCTCCTTGCCTTTTTCTCTTGTGTTCATGTCTCAGTTTAATTTCTCCTTGGCTTTAGCACATGTGTGTGTATGCCATTGAAAACCGAGGAGGAGAATAAGGAGGCTTTTAATTCATGGTTTGAATTAGAATTCACCATGTGTTAATGCCTTGGCCGTGTTGTAGGCTAGCCTTTACTCCTTGGTTGGCCTTTACCCCTAGGCGCATTAGGTCATCTAGGTTGATGGGCCTTGGTGGGTTGCTATCATCCCCTCCTTCTTGGATTGAATTCGACCTCGAATCAAGGTCTTCATTACCTGTTTCAAAAAGAGAAAGATCAGCAACATTAAAATTGGCACTAACATTGCCATAATCACTTGGTATATCAATTTTATAGGCATTATTATTGATTCTCTCAAGGACCTTGAAGGGTCCATCCCCTCTAGGTAGAAGCTTAGACTTCCTTTGTGAGGGGAACCTTTCTTTCCGCATATGAACCCAGAGTAGGTCTCCAGGTTCGAAGATAACCTCTTTCCTACCCTTATTGGCTTGCCTAGCATAGCCCTCATTCTTTTTCTGAATTTTGGCCTTTATCTCCTCTTGAAGCCTTTTAACATATTCGGCTTTGGCCTTACCATCCTTATGCTTAAGGGTTTTAGAGTCAGCTAGAGGTAGTAAATCTAGTGGGGTCAAAGGGTTGAACCCATAAACTACCTCAAAAGGTGAGCATCCCGTGGTGCTATGTATTGTTCTATTATATGCAAATTCCACATGGGCAGGCTTTCTTCCCAAGCCTTGACGTTTTTCTTTAAAACTGCCCTTAGTAGTGTGGACAGTACTCGGTTCACAACCTCAGTTTGGCCATCTGTT
This sequence comes from Lupinus albus, assembly GCA_009771035.1. NCBI lineage: Eukaryota > Viridiplantae > Streptophyta > Magnoliopsida > Fabales > Fabaceae > Lupinus > Lupinus albus. Next base: position 31,970 of record WOCE01000068.1, read on the forward strand.
TGGGGATGGCAAGTTGTGGAGAATAGGAGTTTAGTTCCTATTTTACCCCATAGGGTTCTCTAGAAGTGACTAAGGAACTTAGTGTCCCGATCACTCACAATGCTTCTCGGGAGGCCATGGAGCCTCACAATCTCTTTGAAAAAGAGATCAGCCACGTGGCAAGCATCATCAACCTTCTTACAAGGTATAAAGTGGGCCATTTTCGAAAAACGGTCCACTACAACAAAGATGGAATCCTTGCCGTTTCGAGTCCTAGGTAAAGCCACTACAAAATCCATGGATATGTCTAACCATGGTGATTCAGGCACGAGTAAGGGCGTATAAAGCCCATGTGGCATTCCTTTGGACTTGACCCTTTTGCAGATCAGACACTGCTCATAGTGCTTACGCACATCCCTTTTCATTTTGGGCCAGTAAAAATGCTCCTTGAGCATGTCAAGGGTTTTAGGGATTCTGAAATGTCCCATTAACCCTCCCTCATGAGACTCCTTAACAAGCAAGTCTCGAATAGAACTCTTAGGCACACACAAGCGGTTTTCCTTGAAAAGGAACCCTTCGTGCCTATAGTAACCATCAACAGCAATACTCACAGTTTAGTCTCGAGGGTGGAGAGCAGGATATGCCTCCTAGATAGAGGATCTACCACAATATTGGCCTTTCCCTTCTTATGCTTTAAAACATAAGGGAATTGCTCTAAAAATTCAACCCATTTGGCATGGCGCTTGTTAAGCTTGCCTTGCCCTTTCAAATACTTTAGAGACTCATGGTCACTATGTATTACAAATTCCTTGGACAACAGGTAGTGTTGCCAAGTCTGTAATGCCCTTACCAAGGCATACAGTTCCTTATCATAGGTGGAGTAACAAGCTTTTCACTGAAATAAGCAATCAGATGTCCTTCCTGCAACAAAACAACTCCAATACATACGTTAGAAGCATCACATTTTATCTCAAAATATTTTGCAAAATTAGGTAAAGATAGAACGGGGGCGTTAGTTAAACGCTCCTTAAGCCTCTGAAAGGCTTTCTCTTGTTTTCCCCCCATTTAAAGCCGACATTCTTTTTTACCACCTCCTTGAGAGGCGCAGCTATAGTACCGAAGTCCTTAAGGAACCTCCTATAAAAGCTTGCCAAGCCATGGAAGCTTCTCACATCCGTTACAATCATGGGGGTAGGCCAATCTTGGATGGCCTTGATCTTTTCTTGGTCCACATAGACCCCCGTTTCATTTATTAAGAATCCCAAGAAGATTACATGATTGACATAAAACGAACATTTTTCCAGATTAGCATAGAGCTTTTCAGCTCTTAGTACGAGCAAAACACTTCTTAGGTGCTCACGATGCTTGTTTTCAGTTTTGCTATAAATTAAGATGTCGTCAAAGTAGACGACCACAAATTTTCCCAGAAAATCCTTGAGCACATGGTTCATTAACCTCATAAATGTGCTCGGAGCATTAGTTAGCCCGAAGGGCATAACTAGCCTTTCATACAGACCAACTTTGTTTTAAAAGCGGTCTTCCATTCATCCCCCTCCCTTATCCTTATTTGGTGAAACCCACTTTTTAGATCAATTTTACTAAATATGCATGCACCATATAAGTCATCTAATAAATCATCAAGTCTAGGGATAGGATGGCGATACTTTACAGTGATGTTATTGATGGCCCGACAGTCTGTGCACATCCTCCAGCTTAAATTCTTTTTGGGTACCAATAACACTGGCACAAGACAAGGGCTCATGCTTTGTTAGACCCGACCCTTTTCCATAAGCTCATTGATATGCTTTTTTATTTCCTGTGTATCATGGGGTTGCTCCTATAGGCAGGCCTATTGGGCAAAGATGCCCCCGGAATGAGATCGATATGATTCTCAATTCCCCTTAAAGGTGGGACTTCCTTAGGGAACACATCCTCGAACTCTTGCAGAAACCCTTTAACAAAGGGTGGCAAATTATCAGGCACAGAAACAGAGGTTAGAATAACATCATGGCAGTATAATAAATATAAGGGCTGCTTTGAGATTAAAACACCCTTAACTTCGCCTCGAGAGGCTAATAAACTTTTTTTCTTTTCTTTCTTTTCTTCTTTTTTTTTCTTCTTTTTCTTTTTTCTTTTTCTTTTTTCTTTTTCTTTTCTTCTTTTTTTTCATGTTTTTCTTTTTCTATTTTTTTTTTGTGGATCACTCTTTTTATCTTGATCCATTTTTTCCTTTAGTTTTTTTTGGTCCTCACTCACTTGTTTTGGAGACAAGGGTGAGAGTACATTTTTTTTGTCATGAACTACAAACATATATTTGTTGGAAAACCCATCATGGATGGCTTTCCTATCGTACTGCCATGGCTTGCCTAACAGCATGTGGCTGGCCTCCATTGTGACTACGTCACACAGTACGATGTCCACATATTTTCGAATGGAAAATGGGACCTCGGCTTGTAGGTTAACGGTCATTTCTCCGACCTCACTTAACTAGTGCTCACCACATTGGCACAGCTGCCTCCATCAATGATTAATGAGCAAACATTGCCCAATACCAAACATCTTGAGTGGAAGATGTTTTCCCGTTGACTTTCCTCATCTTCCTTGACTTGGCTTCCCAAAAGCCTTCGCACCATGAGTAAGTCTCCATCTGGCATCCTTGCCTCCTCATCACTTTCTCCTTCTGTGCTTGAGGCTTCAGACTCAGATTCCACTGCTCCATTCCGGAACACCATAGTCCTCCTAGTTGGACACTAAGAAACAATGTGCCCATGGCCCAAGGCACATTGGACCAACAAGTATTGAACATCCTAGCAGCCACTGGGCCAAGTGACACCACGAGGCCAATAACTTGCCTCATCTTAGAGGACATGTCCCTTGAAGGCTACAACCAAGCAAGGGAAGACTAAGGGCATGGCTTGTTTGTTTGACTTAAACTCAATAAGTGGTTTTTAACCACAAGTTTTAAATTCAAGTATTGAAAATTGATTTTTATTGTTTCTAATAAAATTGCCTTTGTTTTGCTTTAGGAATTTCATGTTGGCCTGAACCAGCCCAAGCCTTGCTGGAACCTGACCTGGCCTTGCTGGAATCTGACCTGGCCAGGGCGCCGCATCTGCCGCACCATGCCTAGAAGCCACGCCTGCATCTGACTCAGCGTGTGACTAGGCCAGGCACCACCTTTTTCGCATCATACTTGGCAGCCACGTCCAGGCAGGATGACTTGCCCAAGGCGCCACCTCTTCAACCCTTTCCTAAAGAAGGCTCATCAAGGCACGACCAACACATTTATGGCACATCCCATATTCTTTGCCCCATGTTCCAGGCCATTTTAATTGAGCACTTACTCTGGATATCTCGGCCAAGCTACAAAGAGGGAAGGCATTCAAGGCTAGTTTCATATTCAAACAACCATTGAAGGCACATCCCATATTTTCAGCCATGCCTTAAAGACTCAAACATACAACACGGCCAAGGCATTAACACATGGTGAATTCAAATTCTAACCATGAATTAAAAACCTCCTTATTCTCCTCCTCGGTTTCAATGGCAAACACACACATGTGCTAAAGCCAAGGAGAAATTAAACCGAGACTTCAACACAAGGGCAAAAGGCAAGGAGAGTCTTAATGATAGCAACCTCCTTGTGGGGGTTGGTATTTTACTTTGATCGTTTTGTTTGAAGTTGGCTTTCGGAATAGAATAAGACTTTTTGTTGGCTGTTTTTGGGTGTTTATGTGTCTTGGGGTTGGCTTTTGGCTTGATGAAGGTTGAGGTCATGTATGGTGGAGTTTGGTCTAGAGTAAGTTAAGTATGGAGTGGGGTAGTGTTTGGCCGAGAGGGTATGGGATGTTGGCTTAAGTGTTTGGGGGAAGGAATAGGCTTGTATTAGGCCATGGTGTAAGTGGTCTCGGTGGGAATTGTTTGTTGGTGTTTTAGGCCGAGGCTTAGGCTTGGGTGAGGGTAGGTTGGATAAAAGAAAATGATGAAGATAGAAAGGTGATGGCGCCACAAACAATGGTTGTTTGATAAGCCTAATGAGGTTCGCCATAAACAAGGATGTTTGATAAGAACTTTACTCTTGGTTCAACCAAGAACTTAGGAGAGAATTCTCACTAACACATTGCTTTTGCATAAAATTCAACTTAACCATTTCATATTCAGAATTCTTACATATAGGATGGGCTAGCCTACTAAGGCTTCCCGAAGTTAATGCACCATTACAATGTGTTTCAAATTCAAATGCCTAAAATCATTACTACATAACTCGGCCATAAAGCATGCAAGTTAATACAAGCTAACACCAAGGGATGCTTGTCTCCACGTGTGTTTTGAAGCCTGAATTGCGTTAGGTGAGTGTATGTGGACATCTTTTTCAAATGCTCCTTTAAGTCCTTCCTTGTTTCTTGCCTTTGTGTTGAAGTCTCGGTTTGAATTTCACCTTGGCTTTAGCACATGTGGATTTGCCATTGAAATCAAGGAGGAGAATAAGGAGGCCCTTTAATTCTTGTTTGAATTTGAAATCCTCAAGTTTATTGCTTTGGCCGTGTTGGAGGCTTTCTTTTACTCCTAGGCGGAAAGCAAGGGATTTTGCCTTTAACACCCCTTTTGAATTTAAATTTCTGCCAGGCCAATAATGCTTCAATGAATATGGCATGAGACATGGAGCAAAAAGCATGGTAAGTGCATTGATGGGGTTGGCCGTGCCTTGTGTGGCTCCATTATGGCCAAAGCTGAATAAGTGGCACCTAGGCCAAGCATGAGGCGGAAAACAAGCAAAGTTGGCCTTGATGGCCTGGGCGAAGAATCAGGCGCCTGGCTGGCTCTTGGATGATGCGACAATGGCATGCTTGGCCAGGTCAGATGGCTGAAAACTCGGCGCCTGGTCCAGGTTATGTGCTTAGTCAGCCTAGGCCGTGTCATCTCTTCCTATGGACTCTAGCGTGGCTTGGGCTTGAAAACAAAGCTGGCCAAGCTATTCCTACGCATAAAAAGTCAAAATCAATGCAAATAATTTAAGGGAAATATTAAATAAAGCTTGTGGTCTTAAAGCCACTTATTTGAAAAACAAAATTAGTATCCAAGCCTTTAGTTTTCCCTTGCTTGGCTGTGGCCTTCAAGGGGAGTGTCCTCTAAGATGAGGCAAGTTATGGGCCTTGTGGTGTCACTTGGCCTAGTGGCTGCTTGGATGTTCAATACTAGTTGGTCCAATGTGCCTTGGGCCTTCTTGGCCCTAGCCCGAGTTATGGCTCCTCCTAGGCCCACTAGGTCATCTAGATTGATGGGCCTTGGTGGATTGCTATCACTTAAAGAGGCATTTGAATAAGATGTCCACATACACTTACCTAAGGCAATTCAGACTTCAAAACACACGTGGAGACATGCATCCCTCGGTTTCAGCTTGTGTTAACTATCATGCTTTATGGCCGAGTTATTGTAGTAATAGTTTTATGCATTTGAATTTCAAACACATTGTAATTGTGCATTGAATTCGGGAAGCCTTAGGAGGCTAGCCCATCCTATATGTATGAATTCTGAACATGGAATGGATAACTTGAATTTTATGCAAAAACAACTTGTTAGTGAGATTTCTCTCCTAAGGTTCTTGGTTAACCAAGAGTATAGTTCTTATCAAACATTCTTGTTTGTGGCGAACCTCAATTGGCTTATCAAACATATCAGTTTGTGGCGCCTTCCATTTCAATCTTCTTCACCTTTCTTTTTGATGTGAACCCAAGTGAGTCTAAACTGGATAATGATAATTTAAGGGGCATAGGTGGCCCCATGACAAGGGCAAGGGCCAAACGGGTACAAGAGGCACTAGGACTACTCATGGAAGGCATCAAAGATAATGCTCCACGTTCAGATCAAGGGAGTCCTCACTTCATTCATTATGTGACTTTGCATATTGGCCGAAATGGGGAAAATAATTCCCAAACATCTTAATTGGGCCAAGGCCGTGTCCAAGGCATGGCTAGGACATATAGGGAGGCTACTATGGCTAGGTTTTTACGTGGACTAATCCAAGATATCCAATATGTTGTTGAATTGCAATATTATGTTGAATTGGATGATTTGGTTCAACAAGCCATGAAAGTGGAACAACAATTGAGGAGAAAGAAGTCAAAATTTTCCTCAAGTTCTAGTTCCAAATTTCAAGCTTCAAAGTGGATGGACAAGTCCAAGAGGGAGGGAGGACCATTCAAAAATGGTACACCTAGTACCAAGGAGGCCGTGGCCACAAGCCAAGGCAAGCAAAAAATGGAGTCCAACCAAAGGAGCCGAGATTTTAAATGTTTCAAGTGCTTAGGCCTTGGACACATTGCTTCTCAATGTCCAACTAGAAGAACCATGATTTTGAAGAATGGAGAAGTGGAGTCTCAATCCGAGGCTTCTAGTGATGAAGAGGATAATCATGGAGAGGAGGAGTATACCATTCCCAAAGGAGATCAGTTCATGGTGAGGAGGCTCTTAGGAAGCCAAATCAAAGAACAAGATATAAGTCAAAGGGAAAACATCTTTCACACAAGATGTTTCGTGGATGGTAAGCTATGTTCTTTAATAATTGATAGTGGAAGTTATGCTAATGTGTTTAGTGCAAGATTGGTGTCAAAACTTAATCTTGTGACTAAGTCACATCCCACTCCTTACCGATTACAATGGTTAAGTGAGGTAGGGGAAATGATTGTTAACAAGCAAGTTGAAATTCCATTTTCAATTGGAAAGTATAAGGATTCTGTTTTATGTGATGTTGTTGACATGGACGCTAGCCATTTACTCTTGGGCCGTCCATGGTAATATGATAAGGGAACCACCCATGATGGGTGCTCCAATAAGTTCTTTTTTCAGCACCAAAACTGCAAGGTTGTGCTATCTCCATTGTCACCTAGACAAGTTGGTGAGGATCAAAAGAAATTGAGAGAAAAGATTGAGATGGAGAGAAAAGAAAGGGAGAGTGAAAAATTGTGTGAAAATCCGAGTGAAAAGAAAGTGAAAATGAGTGGAAAAAAGGATACACACAAAAACAAAAAGAGTGAGTTTGTAAAAAGAGAGGGGTACATGGCAACCAAGGGGGAGATAAAACATGCTTTGATTTCAAAACAACCTTTGTACCTACTTTTTAGTAGGGAGTTTTGTCTAACTACAAACCCTTCTAAGGAAGGAGAATTGCCTATGTTTGTTGAGAATTTATTGCAGGAATTTGGTGATATGTTCCCTAGGGAGGTACCTCACGGTTTACCACCTATAAGGGGAATTGAGCATCAAATTGATCTCATACCCGATGCATCTCTACCTAATAGGCCAGCCTATAGGTGCAACCCCACTGAAACAAAGGAGATTCAAAACCAAATTGAAGAATTGATGCAAAAAGGATGGGTTCAAGAGAGCCTAAGCCCTTGTGCTGTTCCAATCATCTTGGTGCCCAAAATGGATGGCACATGGAGGATGTGTACTGATTGTAGAGCTGTGAACAACATAACAGTGAAGTATAGGCATCCAATCCCAATGTTGGATGACATGTTGGACGAATTATATGGTGCCACCATCTTTTCAAAAATTAGCTTAAAAAGTGGTTACCATCAAATTCGGATCTGAGAAGGTGATGAATGGAAAACTGCCTTTAAGACCACTTATGGTTTATATGAATGGCTTGTCATGCCATTTGGGCTAACTAATGCCCCAAGTACTTTTATGCGTCTAATGAATCATGTCTTGAGGGAATTTTTGGGTAAATTTATTGTTGTCTACTTTGATGATATTTTGATTTACTCTAAAACCTTAGATGAGCATCAAGAACATCTAAGAGCTGTTTTGCTTGTTTTGAGAAAAGAAAAGTTATATGCTAATGTTGAAAAATGCACTTTTTGTGTTGATCATGTGATTTTTCTTGGATTCATGATAAATGCCAATGGGGTCCATGTGGACCAAGAAATGATAAAGGCCATCCAGGATTAGCCTACTCCTAAAACCGTGACCGAGGTAAGGAGTTTCCATGGATTAGCAAGCTTCTATAGGAGGTTCGTTAAGGACTTTAGTACCTTGGCATCACCCCTTAATGAGCTTGTAAAGAAAAATGTTGTCTTTCGTTGGGGTGAGAGACAAGAAGAGGCCTTTAACAAGCTTAAGGCCAAACTTACTAGTGCACCTGTTTTATTGCTTCCAAATTTTGCTAAATCATTTGAATTAGAGTGTGATGCTTCTAACATTGGCATTGGAGCTGTTTTGATGCAGGATGGACATCCGGTTTCTTATTTTAGTGAGAAGTTAAGTGGAGCAACCCTTATTTATTCTACTTATGATAAGGAATTGTATGCCTTGGTAAGGGCACTGCAAACTTGGCAACACTACCTTTTATCAAAGGAATTCGTGATTCATAGTGATCATGAGTCCCTTAAATATATTAAGGGCCAAGGTAAGTTGAACAAAAGGCATGCAAGATGGGTTGAGTTCTTGGAAAAATTCCCATATGTGGTAAAGCATAAGAAAGGCAAGGCCAATGTGGTGGCTGATGCTCTTTCAAGGAGGCACACATTGCTCTCCACTTTGGAAACTAAATTGTTTGGTTTGGAATGCATCAAGGAACAATACGAGCATGACAAATATTTTCCACAAGTCTATGTTACTTGTATGCATTCGGCCTATAATGGGTATTTTTAGCACATTGACTTTTTATTCAAAGAAAAACAATTGTGTGTGCCTAAAATCTCCATTAGGGAAGTATTGGTGAAGGAATCCCATGAGGGGGGTCTAATGGGGCACTTCGGTGTTCAAAAGACTTTAGACATGTTTAAAGAACATTTTTATTGGCCACGTATGAAACAAGACGTGCAAAACTTTTGTGAAAGGTGTATAACATGTAAAAAGTCCAAATCAAGGGTCATGCCATATGGCCTTTACTATCAGGTTCATCCTTCGAACTTGAGAACTTAGAGGAATACTTGTTCTTTTCCCTCTTGAGTTGAAGCTCGACCTTAATGGCCTTTTGCACCAAATCCTCTAGTTCCACATAGGATTTTAGCTCCACCACATCCTGGATGTCCTGGTTTAGGCCATGATGGAAACGTGCCATAGTAGCTTCACGTTTCTCATTGAGGTTTGACCTTACCAAGGCTAACTCCATTTCCTTGTGATATTCATAGCTTTCTGAACCAAGTCCTCTAGCTCCACAAAGCTGTGCAACTCCACAATGTCCTGGATATCTTGGTTGAGTCCATGAAGGAACCGTGCCATAGTAGCCTCACGGTCTTCATTGAGATTGGGCCTCAACAAGGCCAGTTCCATCTCCTTGTAGTATTCATCCACAAATTTGCTCCCTTGAGTTAACCTTTGGAGTTGGTTGTATATGTCCCTATGGTAAGATGGGGGCACAAACCTTCTCCTCATGATGGTCCTCATTTCCTCCCATGTGCTCACTGGTTGAGCATCACACCTTCTCCTATCCTTCTGGAGTTGATCCCACCAGATCATAGCATACTCCTTAAACTCAAGTGCAGCCACCTTCACCTTCTTGTCTTCTGAGTAGTTGTGGCAATCAAACACATGTTCTACCTTCATTTCCCATTCCATGTATGCTTCTGGATCGTTCATTCCCATGAACGTGAGAATTTTGATCTGAACTCCTCCTAACCGGTAATCCCTCCTCCTTTCCCTATGATACTCCTCTCCATTTCTCCTTTCCCTTCGCCTCCTTCTCCTCCTTTCCTCTTCTGAACCCGATGAGTCCTCTTGACTAGAATTTCTCCTATTCTGATGGAGTTCTTGTCGGACTTGCATCTCCGCCATTTGTTGCTTAAGGGTTCTGAATTCCTCATGAATTTAATGAAGAACCGAAGTGAAACCCGCTGTCCTTTGTGACACAGTAGGTGATGATGTACTTCCTGAAGACATTTCTCACACACTCAAATATGTAACTCACAATGTGTTTTACTCACTCACTCACTCTTTCTCTCCTTGGGGTTCTGGATTGAACCAAAGGAATTCTAGATGGTGTCCTTGTATGGCGAAACAAAAAGGCTTAAGTCACAATCTGTTTGGGGCAGTTTTGTGGTTTATTTGTGGTTGGTGGATTTTTTTGGTGGGTTTATGGGGGTATGGATGTGTGTATGTGGATGGGGTGGAGTATGGATGGTAACAAAAACAGAAACAAGTAAAGGCATATTTTTTTGTACTTGGTGGCTTTGATTCGGCCACAAGTTTTTTTTTTGTAATTTGGTGTAGGCTCTTTTTGGCTTTTTGGTTTGGCCAATGTGTTTAGGAACCTGCAATCAAAAAACTTTCAAGCAATGGAAACAATGGTCTCGGCTTTAGCCAAGACAAATTTGGATGCACCAAGGTTGGCTTTGATTCGGCCAATGTTGATTTTTGATGCACCAAAACACTTCAAAAAATGCTAGCTCTGATACCACTTGATAGAAACCTCCGTGTGGGGGTTGGTATTTGACTTTGATCATTTTGTTTGAAGCCTTGGTTTAGGAAAATTTAGGACTATTTTTGGTTGTATTTTTGGGTGTTTAAGTTTGGTCACGATGGGCTTTTGGCTTTGAAGGTTGGAGAATGTATTTGGTGAGTTTTCTGGTTGAATGTGATGAATTGGGGTGTTGGTTTGAGGATTGATGTCGTTGGCTGAGGCTTGTATATGGGAATGGTTGGGTTAGTGTTTGGCCAAGGGTGTCTCGGTTAGGTGTGGGAATTGGTGTTTGGCCGAGGCTTGAGGTTGGTTGGGTTGTGTGTGGTCACGGTTTTGGATAAAAGAATGGTGAAGAAGATTGAAATGGAAGGCGCCACAAACTGAAATGTTTGATAAGCCAATGGAGGTTCCCCACAAACAAGGATGTTTGATAAGAACTTTACTCTTGGTTCAACCAAGAACTTAGGAGAGAATTCTCACTAACAATTTTATTTTGCATACAATTCAACTTAAGTTTTCATTCCATGTATGTGCTTACATATAGCTTTGGGCTGGCCGTGTGAAGGCTTCCCTTTTGAATTTGAAATTCGAAAACCTACTTTATTACAATGATCACATTAGTTAAACAAAGGCTAATCTTAAGGGAAAAATTTAAAACCCATTTTTAATGTGTATTTGAGCACATGCCTAATGTATGTGGACAATGGGTGCCAAGCCACACGGCTACACTTGAATTATCTTGCAATGTTTCCTTTTGTGCTCTTTCACATATTGAATTGCCCATAAATATTGAAGTTAAACCGAGCCAAACACAAGGGATGTGTTTCATTCCATTTATGCCGAGGAGGAAAATAAGGTGGCTCATTGAATTCCTCATTTGAAGTAGGCTTGAACACGTGCTCTTTGTTTTTGAAGTCCTAGCCGTGTTATGGCTTGATTCTTTAAGGCATGGGCTGAAAATATGGGATGTGCCTTCAATGGTTGTTTGAATTTGAAACTAGCCTTGAATGCCTTCCTTCTTTGTGTAGCTTGGCCGAAATTTCCATAGTAAGTGCTCAATTAAAATGGCCTGAAACATGGGGCAAAGAATATGAGATGTGCCATAAATGTGTTTAAGTCCCATTAGAATTTGAAATTCAGCCTTGAATGCATGCTTTGAAGTGAGGCAGAAAATGTGGGATTGGCCTTGAATGCCTATGCGGAAGATGTGGGACTGGCCTTGAATGCCTTGGCGGAAGATGTGGGTCTTGGCCTTGAATGCCTAGGCGAAAAACTTGGCATAGTCAGCATCATTGAAGGTTTGGCCGTGGCATTTTCTGTGTTGGGCTGAAATAGATGAGCATTTGTTCAGCCTTTGAAATACATGTGCCTCCTACATCCAAACATTTTATTAGATGATAATCAATATAAGAGCAAGCTAAAATACATAATCAAACGTGGTTGGACCACTTATTATTAACATAAAGACACATAAAAAAAATCAACATTTATTTCCCTTAGAGCGGTGGCCTTCAAAAGGCTCATCCTCTAAAAGGAGGCAACTCGTGGACTCCCTATCCTCACTTGGCCCAATTGATGTGAGGGCATTCAATTTAAGTTGGCCAAGTGTGCCTTGGGCCTCCTTGGCCATGGCCCAAGTTATGGGTCCTCCTAGGCCCATTTGGTCATCCAAGTTGATGACCCTTGGCGGGTTGCTGTCATCGGCCAAACACACTACCCTTACAACTTTCGTCCAGAAACCAAACCAAACACATACCCCAGCCACTATAAACCTAAGCCAACCTAACACCCAAGAAAAACAACAAAAAATAGCCCAAAAATTTCATAATATTTCCTATTGTCTAAGCTTCAAACAAAACGATCGAAAACAAATACCAACCCCACAAGGAGGTTGCTATCAAGTGGTATCAGAGCTAGCCTTGTTTGAAGCAAAGTGTGCACCATTTTCTGCTTTGGTCGAACCAAAGCCAAGTCATATGCACCAATTCTGTTTTGGCCGAAACCAAAGCCAAAACTTTGTGCATCATTCAAATTCATTTATATTGTTTGCAAATTCTATGTGCAGGTCCAGTATAGCACCAAAATCTGTTTGGCAAAACCAAAAGCCAAATTTATTCATTAAAGTTTGTGTTGGCCAAATCAAAGCCAACAAGCACCATTGTTTTCTAGTTACTTACCCACACAAAAAAAGACACTACCTACAAAACACAATCCACAAAACATGCTGCCCACAAAACACTACTACCGACAAAACAAAACTACCCACAAAACACGACCCACAAAAAACCGCCACCCCAAAACCACAAAAATTTGTTTGATTTAAGCCTAGTTAATTCGCCATACAAGAACATCTCTAGAACTTCTTTTGGTTCAATCCAGGATCCCAAGGAGAGAAAGAGTGAGTTGAGAGAAACTCATTTTTTTGAGTGAAACACTTGAGTGATTGTGAGAAATGTCTACTACATCTTCACCTACGGTGTCACCAAGAACCGAGGCCTTCACATCTGTTGTACATGAGCTACATGAACAGATTAGGACATTTAAACAACAGATGGCGGACATGCAAATCCGACAAGACCGCTCACATAATCGGAGGCAATCCAGCCATGATGAGTCATCCGACTCAGAGGCAAAAAGGAGGAGAGGAAGGCGAAGGGAAAGGAGGAATGAAGAGGAGAATCAAAGGGAAATGAGGAGCGATGACCAAGTAGAGGGAGTCCAAATCAAGGTTCCCACATTTATGGGAATGAACAATCGAGAAGCATACTTGGAATGGGAGATGAAGATTGAGCAAGTCTTTGAATGCCACACTTATTCAGAGGAAAAAGAGGTGAAGGTGGCTGCTTTAGAGTTCAAAGAGTATGCTATGGTCTGGTGGGATCAATTTCAGAAGGATAGGCGGAGGTGTGGTGCTCAACTTGTGAGCACATAGGAGGAAATGAGAACAATTTTGAGGAAGAGGTTTGTGCCCCCGTCATACCAACGGGACATCTATAACCAACTTCAAAGGCTGACTCAAGGAAGCTAGTCAGTAGATGAGTACTATAAGGCAATGGAGCTGGCCCTACTAAGAGCCAACCTTCAGGAGGAACGTGAAGCCACTATGGCACGGTTTCTTCATGGGCTCAACCAAGACATCCAAGATGTTGTAGAGTTACAAAGCTATGTGGAGTTGGAGGACTTGGTACAGAAAGCCATGAAGGTGGAGCAACAATTGAAGAGGAGGAAGTCAAAATCCCACTCAACCAGCACCACCAAATTCGAGTCATCTAGCTGGAAAGACAAGCCTAAGAAGAAGGGCACATCAACTAAAGAAGTTGTGTGCACCAATAATGGCAAAAAGGCCATGGAGGCCCCAAGCCGAAGTCGGGAGGTCAAGTGCTTCAAGTGCTTGGGTCATGGACACATTGCTTCTCAATGTCCAACCAAGAGAACTACGGTGGCCAAAAATGGAGTTGTAGAATCAGCATCTGACACCTCAAGTTCAGAAGAAGATAGTAATGAGGAGGCAAGGATGCTGGAAGGTGACTTACTCATGGTCCTAAGGCTCTTGGGCAACCAAGTCAAAGAGAATGAGGAAAGTCAGCGGAAGAACATCTTTCACACAAGATGTTTAGTTTCTGGGAACGTTTGTTCCATAATCATTGATGGTCGCAGTTGTGCCAATCTGGTGAGCACAAGGTTAGTTTCCAAACTAAGCCTAGTGACTAGGACCCACCCATCGTCCTATCAGTTGCAATGGTTAAGAGAAATTGGAGAAATGGTTATCAACCAACAAGCCGAGGTCCCATTTTCCATTGGGAAATATGTGGATATCGTACTGTGTGATGTAGTCAATATGCAGGCCAGCCACATGCTATTAGGCAAGCCATTGCAGTACGATCGGAAAGCCATACACGATGGCCTTTCCAACAAGTATACCTTTGTACACTATGATAAAAAAATTGTACTCTCACCCTTGTCTCCAAAACAAGTGAGTGAAGATAAAAAAAAATAGAAAAAAAAGATGGATCAAGAAAAATAGAATGATCCAGAAAAAAAAATAGAAAAAGAAAAGAAAAATAGAAAAAAAGAAGAAGAGAAAAAGATTGAAAAAAAGAAAGAGAAGGAAAAAGGTTTACTAGCCTCTTCGGGCGAAGTAAAGGGTGCATTAATCTCAAAGCCACCTTTATATTTTCTTTATTGCCATGATTTCAAACTAACCGATTCTTCTGTTTCTAAAGAACTGCCAATCTTTGTAAAAGGTCCTTTGCAAGATACACACGGTCTACAAGAAAACCAAAAGTAGATCCTAGTACCCAAGGAAAATAAAAGATGGAGGATGTACACGGGTTGTCCAACCGCTTACTTCAGTAAGAAGTTGGGAGGACCTACTTTGAAACATTCCTTGTACGGTAAAGAACTGTATGCCTTGGTAAGGGCATTACAGACATGGCAACAATACCTGCTACCAAAGGAACTTGTACTATATAGTGACCATGAGTCACTTAAATTTATGAAAGGGCGAGGCAAGCTGAATAAACGCCACGCCAGGCGGATGGAATTTCTAGGGCAATCTCCTTATGTGTCAAAGCATAAGCGGGGAAAGGCCAACATTGTGGCCAATGCTCTCCCTAGGAGACATCTTATGCTCACCACTCTCGAGAGCAAGCTATATGGTCTCAAATTTTTAAAGGATCCTTACTTGCATAATATTGATTTTGCTGAATTAAACAAAAATTGTGAGTTCAAAGGGTAAACCACAAGGGCTTTACACGCCCCTACCCATTCCTGAACCACCATGGATTAACATATCCATGGATTTTGAGGTGACCCTACCCATGGTAAAAAATGGCAAGGTTCTTGAAAGAATAAGTAATAATGCTTATAAGATTAAATTTCCAAGTGATTATGGCAATGTTAGTGCTAGTTTTGATGTTGCTGACATATCTCTCTTTGAAACAGGTAATGAAGACCTTGATTCGAGGTCGAATTCAGTCCAAGAAGGAGGGGATGATAGCAACCCACCAATGGCCATCAACTTGGATGATCTAATGGGCTTAAGAGGGCCCATAACTCGGGCCAGGGCCAAGAAAGCCTAAAGCACTCTCGGCCAACTTGTGTTAATCCTTCAAACATCATTTGGGCCAAATACCCATATGAGGCCCATTAATTGCCTCCTTATAGAGGATGAGCCTTTTGAAGGCCACGGCTAAGATTTTCCTTTTTGTTTCTTTATGTTAATAATAAGTGGTCCAACCACGTTTTTATTATGTTGTAATATTTTTATTTTCTTTTATGTTATTTATCACCTAATAAATATGTCTTTTATGTAGGATGCCATGGGATGCACATGAATTTCAAAAGGAAAACACATATCCCACGTTTTCAGCCAAAGTCATTAAAGCCACGGTCAACTTTTAATGTTGCTGACTAGGCCAAGCTCAAGTCTGACCGAAT
Source organism: Lupinus albus (assembly GCA_009771035.1). Taxonomy (NCBI): domain Eukaryota; kingdom Viridiplantae; phylum Streptophyta; class Magnoliopsida; order Fabales; family Fabaceae; genus Lupinus; species Lupinus albus. The sequence continues at coordinate 47,793 of WOCE01000068.1, forward strand.
CTACTGACCTAGCCAAGCCTGCTGACTCAGCCTAGGCGTCTACTCTCCACCAGCCTTAAATTCGGCCAGGCCAAAGGGACAAGGCGTCATCTTTTCAGCCATGCCTTAAATGCTACTTTCAAACACGGCCAAGCATTAAAGCAAGCAGCCCATATTTTCAGCTCAGCTTAAATAAAAGGCATTAAGGCTTAATACCAATTTGAATCAAGAATTAAGTGAGGTTTACAACTTTAAAGTGGGGTTTTAAAGCAATCCCATGCTTTCCGCCTCAACCAACAATCTGGTCCAATTTTAAGGAAGGCAATAAACACATGGTGAAATTCAAAAGGCTGATCCTAACTATGCGTTAATATTGGTCAGGCCAACCAAAACAGCATCCCCCATCTTCCGTCCATTTTTTAAAGACCAATTGAAACACAGCCTAGCATTTATGCACCAAGATGATTCTTCTCTTGCTCTTAAATAATTCAAAGATGGGAAGTGCTAAGAAGAAGGCTTTGGTCGTAAAGGCATCAAAACCAAGATAATAAAAGGATTCAAATATTACAAGCACATGTTCTAAATCCAAGGGAACATAGGCGTGTGAAATTAAGACCAAGGATCCGAAGCATAAAGCACATGGACAAGAAGGAAGGATCCACGTGAATCATAAAGAACCACATTGATGAAAGAATTCAAATTTTAAAGCACACAAATAATATTGTCCAAGTACATTCAGCATGTGTTTTAATATTTGTATTCAAGCTAGTTTTAATTCTCCCTTAAGCTTAGCCCCATGTTGGGAGCATGAAATCAATGTAATAATGTTAGGCTCATTTCAAAATTCGAAAGCCAAGTAATGGGAGCCTCATGGCCAGCCCACATTATATATGTAAGCATCATCACCATGAAATGATAAGCTGAATTTTATGCAAAAACACTTAGTTGAGTTTTCTTGATAGCAACCCACCAAGGCCCATCAATCTAGATGACCTAGTGGGCCTAGGAGTTGCCATAACTCGGGCTAGGGCTAAGAAGGCCCAAGACACATTGGGCCAACTAGTACTAAACATCCACGCAACCATTGGACCAAGTGACACCACAAGGCCCATAACTTGCCTCATCCTAGAGGACACTCCCCTTGAAGGCCACGGCCAAACAAGGGAGAATTAAATGCTTGGATGCTATTGTTCATTTTTCAAATAAGTAGCTTTAAGTCCACAAGCTTTATTTAATAGTTGCCTTAAATTATTTGCATTAACTTTAATTTTTATGTGTAGGAATAATATGGCCAAGCTGATTTTCCACATGGCAAAATTCCAAGGATTAAAGTTGACCACCAAATCAGCCATGGCTTTATTGAATTAATAAGGAGAGACAACAATCCCACCTTTTCAGCGCAAGGCATTGAAGGCACGGCCAGCACATGTAGAAATGAGAACATGGCCAAAACATTTATGGCACATCCCATATTCTTTGCCCCATGTTTCAGGCCATTTTAATTGAGCCATTACTATAGATATTTCGGCCAAGCTACAAAAAGGGAAGGCATTCAAGGCTAGTTTCAAATTCAAACAACCATTGAAGGCACATCCCATATTTTCAGCCATGCCTTAAAAGCTCCAACATGCAACACAGCCAAGGCATTAATACATGGGAATTCAAATTCAAACCATGAATTAAAGGCCTCCTTATTATCCTCCTCGGTTTCAATGGCAAACATACACATGTGCTAAAGCTTAGGAGGCATTAAACCAAGACATCAACACAAGAGAAAAAGGCAAGGAAAAGGCTTAAAGAGGCATTTGAATAAATATGTCCAAATACATTCACATAAGGCATTCAAAATTCAAAACACACGTGAAGGCATCCCATGGCTTTAGCTTGTGACTTCATGGCCGAATTACAATTAAAGTTGTTAACTACTTGAATGTGAATTTCAAAATTACAATGTAGATTTAATGAAATGGAAGCCTTAGATGGCCAGTCACACCTTATATGTAAGCCTTTGGCATTTGGAAAACTTAAGTTTATTTTTATGCAAAACATATTAGTGAGTTTTTCTCCAAAGTTCTTGGTTGAACCAAGTTTGTAGTTCTTATCAAACATCCTTGTTTGTGGCGAACCTCATTAGGCTTATCAAACAACTCATGTTTGTGGCGCCTTCATCCTTTCAATCTTCATCATCTTATTTTAACCAAAACCAACAAAACTCCATAGCCAATAAAGCCTAGCCTCGGCAAAACACAAGCCACCTTACCCAAAACACATAGCCTCAGCCTAACACAAAGTCTACATCCCTATACCCCCAAAACACATACTCTCGGCCAATATTCAACCAAACACATCCCAACCGAATTCACTACAAAGCCATGGCCTAAAACAACCCATATACATCCCAAATGACCAAAGCCATCCCAAAGCACATAAACACCCAAAAACAGCCAACAAAAATACATCATCCCATCCAAAAGTAAACTTCAAACACAACGATCAAGGTGAAATACCAACCCCCACAAGGAGATTGCTATCATTTCTCCTGAGCTTCTTGGTTGAACCAAGTCTCTTGTTCTTATCAAAGATCATTCCTTTGTGGCGAACTTCCTTTGGCTTATCAAACAGCTTTGTTTGTGGTGCCCTTAACCATCTCAATCTTCTTCATCCTTTTCTTTTATCCAGCCTAAACTGAAACAAACACCAACCTTTACCCAAATACAAAGCAACACGGCCAGAAAATCATCCTAAGCCAATATAGCCTAACAAACCAAACCCAAAAACCACCCAGCCAAATACTTGTCCTCTCGGCCAAACACACTACCCTTACTACTTTCGTCCAGAAACCAAACCAAACACATACCCCAACCACTATAAGCCTAAGCCAACCGAAAACCCAAGAAAAACAACCAAAAATAGCCCAAAAATTTCATAATATTTCCTATTGTCTAAGCTTCAAACAAAACGATCTAAAAAAAATACCAACCCCCACAAGGAGGTTGCTATCAGGTTCATCCTTCGAACTTGAGAACTTAGAGGAATACTTGTTCTTTTCCCTCTTGAGTTGAAGTTCGACCTTAATGGCCTTTTGCACCAAATCCTCTAGTTCCACATAGGATTTTAGCTCCACCACATCCTGGATGTCCTGGTTTAGGCCATGATGGAAACGTGCCATAGTAGCTTCACGTTTCTCATTGAGGTTTGACCTTACCAAGGCCAACTACATTTCCTTGTGATATTCATCCACAGATTTTTTTTCCTTGGGTTAACCTTTGGAGCTTATTGTTGATATCCCTTTGATAGGAACTTGGCATAAACCTTCTCCGCATGGTAAGCTTCTTTTCTTCCCAAGTATTAATTGGTTCGACTCCACACCTCCGCCTATTATTTTGGTATTGATCCCACCACACCATGGCATACTCCTTGAATTCCAAGGCTGTCACTTTCACCTTTTTCTCTTGACAATAGGTGTGGTTGTCAAACAGCTTTTCCATTTTCAGTTCCCATTCCAAATAGGCTTCGGGATTGTTTAGGCCCACAAAGCTTGGGACTTGAACCTTGACTCCATCATTTATGTCTCCAAGGTTCTCCTCACCATATCTTTCTCCACGTGGCCTCCTCCTCCTTTCACCATCATGGGCACTTGAGTCATCATTGTCCCTATTACGATGTCTCTTTTCTCCATGCCTTCTCCTTCGTTCTGACTCATGATTACTTGAGTCACTTTGGCGTCAAATTCCATTCTGGCCAAGCATCTCTTCCATCTGCCTTTGGAAGGCTTGGATTTGAGTGCTGATATTTTGTATAACCACGGTGAAATTGGTTGTTCTTGGGGAAATTGTTGGGCTTCGGTCGCGACTAGACATGACTTGCGGTTTTCAAGCAATACTAGCTCCTGATACCACTTGACAGCAACCTCCTTGTGGGGTTGGTGTTCTTTGCGATCGTTTTGCTTGAAACTAAAAAAATTAGTGCGGAATTGTACTAGGTAAATGGGAATTCCGGTTTTGGTGCTATTTTTGGTATTTTTGGTTTAAATGGATGTTTTGGTTTATGGTTGGGTGAGGCAATGGGTTATGGGGTTGTTGTTCGCGGTTTTGTTAGGAGTGGGGGTTGTAAGTATTATTTTTGGGTCTTTTGGGTTGGCTTTGGTTTATGGTTGATAGGAAATGTCTTCGGCCTAGTTTATGGCCGTGGGGGTGGATTTTTGGGCTGGTGTGCGGCTAGGAAATTCTGACCGAGGCTTTTATATCCTGGGTAGTTTTTCTGGTCGAGGGTAGGTGTAGGAGATGTGTTTGGGTTTGTTTGGACGTGTATGGTAGGTTATGAATGAGGATGAGGGGGTAGCTGGATAAAAGAAAATGGAAGAAGACTTTGAGAAGAAGGTGACACAGCTTGTAGCTTGATAAACCAAGTAAAATCGACCACAACAAGGATGTTGATGAGGATGATAGTAAGCACCACACACTTGAAGGTGATAAGCCAGAAACGCCACAAGAAAGCTTGATAAGTTAAAAGGGTAGGAGCAAAGCTCAACTAAAACAACAAAGTATTTTTCTCTTAAAAGGGTGATGGCACCACAAACAAGGTCTGTTTGATATGCCTAATGAGGTTCGCCACAAACAAGGATGTTTGATAAGAACTATACTCTTGGTTAACCAAGAACCTTAGGAGAGAAATCTCACTAACAAGTTTTTGCATAAAATTCATGCTACCTCATTCTTTGAGAGTATGAATACATATAGGTGGGCTGGCCTCCTAAGGCTTCCAGAATTCATTAACTATTACAAGCAATTCGAATTTCAAAACCATATGTCTAGGCATTATTACAATCTTAATGGCTTAATTCAAAGCTTATTCCGCCATAATGCAATGGAGTTAAACCATGCAAAAAATAAGGGAGTGTGTCTTTAACATGAGGAGTAGAATAAGGTGGTGTCTTGATGGCTTAGTTGAATTTGAATGCAGATGCGCTTGGACACCATGGTTGTGTGCCTCATTAAGTTTTCCCTTGTGTTATGCCACGGTTTAATATATTCCCTTGGTTTTAGCACATGTGCTTGAATATTTGAATCCCTCCATTACTTTGTGTTGAAGATTCTCGGCCAGGCTCCTTTTCTTCAGCCTTTGTCACCTTTGAATTGATTACAAATTGGAGGAGGATCAGCTGGCCAATTAAGTCATGAGGCCGTGTTGAATGCTTCTTTTTAGGTGGGTGAAAAATATGGGATGTGACTTTAAGTCCCATTTGAATTTGAAGTTAGCTGATAGCAACTCGCCTTGGCCCAAACCTAAGAAGGCCAACAATTCCATCAAGCATGCCATACAACTAGATGAACCACCCGATGGAGGCCACTTCTCCTTAAGGGCTTAATGATTTTTACATCATTTTGCATTAAATAAGTGGGGGTCTTATGTCCCACCATTATTTTAAGTTATGTTTTATTTTACTTGGACAATAAGTTTAGTTTATGTTTTAAGCTTTATATCCCATTTTTAGCCTCGTGCCATGTAATCTATGATTGCCACATGAAGAAAGAGTTATGAAGATGTCTTGACCAGGAACATATCCTACTTCAACTATGTTGGTGACTAGGATGGGCATGGACACATTGAAGTACTTATTAATGCTTTCCAAACTCGTCCAGCAAGGAGTTAAGGCACCTTCCAAACTTGGGCATCAAGGAGTTAAGGCCACATTGATGACTAAATTCAAATTTGTGCTAAATGACCTTATTAAGACTTTCCAAACTCGGCCAACAAGGAGTTTTTCCTATTTTCAATCGTGTGGATGACTAGGAAGGCATGAGCACGTGAAGAACTCATTAAAACCTTCCAAACTCGGCCAACAAGGTTTAAACACCTTCCAAACTCGACCTTTAAGGTTTAAGCACCTTCCAAACTCAGCCAGCATGGTTTAAAGACTTTCCAAATCAGAAATCAACACACTAATTCTACATTGATGAATCATTCCAAATTGGGACCAACATTAAGACTTGCCAAATTCGTCCACCAAGCAATAAAGGCACGCCTTATGCATTTACTTAAGCATTTCAATTGTTGCCTTATTGGGACAACACTACATTGATGGACCAAATTCAAATTCATACCAACAAAAAAGCTTTCCAAAACTGGGCCAGCAAGAGTTATTCTCTTCCATATTCGGCTATCAAAGGAATTAAGACAATTTCAATGCACCTATTCAAGTAAGCTCAGCTTTAGCCCACATGGTGCAAAACCGAAGCAATGGTGTGATCATTTACATGGCAAATGCTACTTTATGGTGACAACACGTGAGGATCACAAAATAAATGAGCCATATAACTCTCCCCAAGTCTCTTGCTTAGGTGATAAAGATTTAATTTGAATTTGAATAATGCTTTTTAAGGCTGAATCAATACAGCCCTAGTCTTTTGCTTAGTGTTTAAAGTGTAATTTGAATTTTGAATAAAGCATTGTAAGGCTGAATCAAAACGGCCAGCCATAGTTAAGCTTAGGCAATTAAGTCACGAATTGACTTTCATGGGAGCCTTAGGCCATCCCTCACTATATGTATTCGCTGGTTGCACTTGAATAAGGCAGATATGTTTTTTAAGAGAAAAACACTTTGTTGTTTTAGTTGAGCTTTGCTCCTACCCTTTTAACTTATCAAGCTTTCTTGTGGCGTTTCTGGCTTATCACCTTCATTGGTGTGGTGCTTACTATCATCCTCATCAACATCCTTGTTGTGGTCGATTTTACTTGGTTTATCAAGCTACAAGCTGTGTCACCTTCTTCTCAAAGTCTTCTTCCATTTTCTTTTATCCAGCTACCCCCTCATCCTTATTCATAACCTACCATACACGGCCAAACAAACCCAAACACATCTCCTACACCTACCCTCGACCATAAAAACTACCCAAGATATAAAAGCCTCGGTCAGAATTTCCTAGCCACGCACCAGCCCAAAAATCCACCTCCATAGCCATAAACTAAGCAAAAGACATTTCCTATCAACCATAAACCAAAGCCAACCCAAAAGACCCAAAAATATTACTTACAACCCCCACTCCTCACAAAACCGAGAACAACAACCCCATAACCCATTGCCTCACCCAACCATAAAACAAAACATCCATTTAAACCAAAAATACCAAAAATAGCACCAAAACCCGAATTCCCATTTACCTAGTAAAATTCCGCACTAAATTTTTTGAGTTTCAAGCAAAACGATCCCAAAGAACACCAACCCCTACAAGGAGGTTGCTGTCAAGTGGTATCAGAGCTAGTATTCCTTGAAAACCGCAAGTCATGTCTAGTCGCGACCGAAGCCCAACAATTTCCCCAAGAACAACCAATTTCACCATGGCTATACAAAATATCAGCACTCAAATCCAAGCCTTCCAAAGGCATATGGAAGAGATGCTTGGCCAGAATGGAATGCGATGCCAAAGTGACTCAAGTAATCATGAGTCAGAACGAAGGAGAACGCATGGAGAAAAGAGACATCGTAATAGGCACAATGATGACTCGTGCCCATGATGGTGAAAAGAGGAGGAGGCCACATGGAGAAAGATATGGTGAGGAGAACCTTGGAGACAGAAATGATGGAGTCAAGGTGCAAGTCCCAAGCTTTGTGGGCCTAAACAATCCCGAAGCCTATTTGGAATGGGAGCTGAAAATGGAAAAGGTGTTTGACAACCACACCTATTCTCAAGAGAAAAAGGTGAAAGTGGCAGCCTTGGAATTCAAGGAGTATGCCATGGTGTGGTGGGATCAATACCAAAATAATAGGCGGACGTGTGGAGTCGAACCAATTAATACTTGGGAAGAAATGAAGCTTACCATGCGGAGAAGGTTTGTGCCAAGTTCCTATCAAAGGGACATAAACAATAAGCTCCAAAGGTTAACCCAAGGAAAAAATCCGTGGATGAATATCACAAGGAAATAGAGTTGGCCTTGCTAAGGTCAAACCTCAATGAGAAACGTGAAGCTACTATGGCACGTTTCCATCATAGCCTAAACCAGGACATCCAGGATGTGGTGGAGCTAAATTCTATGGGAGCTTGTCCAACATTAAAATAGTCGTGTAAATGAGATTTAAGAGCTGGGCTGAATACGTGTGATGTGCCCACTATTAAAAAATGCATTAATCCTTGGCCATTAGGTGTTGGCTGAATTCGTGGACTGCTTGCTTGTTCTTACATTTGGCCTGCAAAGCTGGGCGGAGAAATAGGGATGTGCCATAATGCCAAGTGTGGTCGTGGCTTTAATTAGCTTGGCTGAGAACATGGGAAGCTTGGCTTGGCAGCATTGAAATTTGGCCACGACTTTAATTGTCTTGGCTGAAATAGTGGGATGCTTGTCTTGCTTTTGAAATTCACGTGCAACCCATTATGTGTAGGAATAACTTGGCCAGTTTCGCTTCAAGCCCAAGCCAATATGAAGAGATGCCACGGCCTAGGCTGACTCAGCACATGACCTGGACCAAGGCCCCTATTTTTCAGCCAGCTGACCTGGCCAGCCATGCCACTGCCGCAACAGCCAGGCACCTGATCCCTCGCCTAGGCCTTCAAGGCCAGGCCATATTTTACGCCCCATGCTTGGCTTAGGCGCCACCTTTTCAGCCCTGGCCATAATGGAACCACACAAGGCACGGCCAAACCTCATCAATGCTCTTGCCATGTTTTTTTGCTCCATGTCTCATGCCAAATTCATTGAAGAATTATTGGCCTGGCTGGAATTTAAATTCAAAAGAGTGTTAAAGACATACTCCTTGATTTCCGCCTATGAATTAAAGGAAACCAACAACACGGCCAAGTCAATTACTTGGGGATTTCAAATTCAAATGAGGAATTCAATGAGCCCTTATCTTCCTCCTCGGCTTCAATGACAAATCCACATGTGCTAAAGCCAAGGGGAAATTCAAACCGTGACTTCAACACAAAGGCAAGAAGCAAGGAAAGACTTTAAGAAGCATTTGAATAATATGTCCACATTCCCTCACCCAAGGCATTCAGAATGCAAAACACACGTGGAGACAAGCCTTCCTTGTTTTCAGCTTGTATTAAGTCTCATGCTTTATGGCCAAATAATATGCACTTATTATTGTAGTCTTAGTTTTATGAATTTGAATTTCAGAACAAGTGTAATTACTCATGGAAATTCGGAAGCCTTAAGAGGCTAACCACCTATATGTACTCTTGAACATGATGAATGAAAGTAAGTTGAATTTTATGCAAAACATATTAGTGAGTTTTTCTCCTAAGTTTCTTGGTTGAACCAAGTTCATAGTTCTTATCAAACATCCTTGTTTGTGGCGAACCTCATTAGGCTTATCAAACAACCATTGTTTGTGGCGCCTTCATCTTCCTATCTTCTACATTTGCTTTTATCCAAGCCAACCCAACTCCATTATCCTCCAAGCCTAGCCTCGGCCAAGCACAACACCTTAACCAACAACACACATTCTCGGCCTAAACACTCTACCAACAAACCATATCCTCTCGGCCAAATATCACCCCCATACACACTTGCCTTCCCCTCGGCCCAACATCAACTCAGTACACCTTAGCCTTCATCAAACAGAAAGCCAACCCCAAAACACATAAACCCCCAAAAATAGCCAACAAAAATATATCCTATCATCCAAAAGCAAACTTCAAACAAAACGATCAAAGTAAAATACCAACCCTTACAAGGAGGTTGCTATCAAGTGGTATTCAGAGCTAGCATTCTTTGAAGCAAAGGTGCACCATTTTCTGCCTTGGCCGAATCAAAGCCAAACTTGGTGCATTCGGTTTTGTCTTGGCTAAAACCGAGACCTCTATTACTTGTGCTTGAAAAGCTTTCTATATGCAGGTTCCTATTCATATTGGCCAAAACAAAAGCCAATAAGAGCCTACATCAAATTACACCAAAACAAAAAAAAAATACTTGTGGCCGAATCAAGCCACCAAGTACCAAAAGTTGCCTTTACTTGTTTCTTTTTTTATTACCACCCATACTCCACCCCATCCACATACACACATCCATACCCTCATAAACCCACAAATACAATCCACCAACCACAAAAAAAAACCCACAAAACCGCCCAAACATTTTGTGTTTTTTAAGCCTATTTGTTTCGCCATACAAGGTCATATCTAGAATTCCTTTGGTTCAATCCAGAACCCCAAGGAGAGAAAGAGTGAGTGAGTGAGTGAGTGAAACACATTGTAAGTACACACTAGAGAGTTGTGAGGAAATGACTTCAGGAAGTACATCATCACCTACTGTGTCACCAAGGACAGCGGGGTTCACTTCGGTTCTTCAAGAAATTCATGAGGAATTCAGAACCCTTAAGCAACAAATGGCGGAGATGTAATTCCGACAAGAACGCCATCAGAATAGGAGGCATTCTAGCCATGAGGACTCCTCGGGTTCAGAAGAGGAAAGGAGGAGAAGGAGGAGAAGGGAAAGGAGGAGGGATGATCGGTTAGAAGGAATGCATATCAAGATTCCCACATTCATGGGAATGAATAATCCAGAAGCATACATGGAATGGGAAATGAAGGTAGAACAAGTGTTCAATTGCCACAACTATTCAGAAGACAAGAAGGTGAAGGTGGCTGCACTTGAATTTAAGGAGTATGCTATGATTTGGTGGGATCAGCTCCAGAAGGATAGGAGAAGGTGTGGTGCTCAACCTGTGAGCACATGGGAGGAAATGAGGACTATAATGAGGAGAAGGTTTGTGCCTCCATCTTACCATAGGGACATATACAACCAACTCCAAAGGTTGACTCAAGGAAGCAAGTCAGTAGATGAGTACTACAAAGAGATGGAACTGGCCTTGTTGAGGTCCAATCTCAATGAAGACCATGAGGCTACTATGGCACGGTTCCTTCATGGACTCAACTAGGACATTCAGGATATTGTGGAGTTGCACAGTTATGTGGAGCTAGAAGACTTGGTTCAAAAGGCGATGAAGGTGGAACAACAACTTAAGAGGAGGAAATCGAAAGCCTACTCTAACAACACCAGCAAGTTCCAATCATCTAGTTGGAAGGACAAGCCTAAGAAGGAGGGTCCAACAAGCAAGGAGGCCGTGAGCACTACTAATGGGAAGAAGGCCGTGGAAGCAGCAAGCCGAAGTCAGGAGATCAAGTGTTTCTAATGCTTGGGCCATGGGCACATTGCTTCTCAGTGTCCAACTAGGAGGACTATGGTGTTCCGGAATGGAGCAGTGGAATCTGAATCTGAAGCCTCAAGCACAGAAGTAGAAATTGATGAGGAGGCAAGGATGCCAGATGGAGACTTACTCATGGTGCGAAGGCTTCTGGGAAGCCAAGTCAAGGAGAATGAGGAAAGTCAAAGAGAAAACATCTTCCATTCAAGATGTTTAGTTCTAAGAAATGTATGCTCTCTGATTATCGATGGTGGCAGCTGTGCCAATGTGGTGAGTACTAGGTTGGTTACAAAACTAACCCTAGTGACTAGGACCCACCCATCACCTTACCAGCTACAATGGTTAAGTGAGGTCGGAGAAATGACCGTTAACCTGTAAGCCGAGGTCCCATTTTCCATTGGGAAATATGTGGACATCGTACTGTGTGACGTAGTCACAATGGAGGCCAGCCACATGTTGTTAGGCAGGCCATGGCAGTATGATAGGAAAGCCATCCATGATGGGTTTTCTAATAAATATACCTTTGTATTTCATGAAAAAAAGATTGTACTCTCACCCTTGTCTCCAAAACAAGTGAGTGAGGACCAAAAAAAATTAAAAGAGAAAATGGATCAAGAAAAAAAGAGTGATCCACAAAAAAAATAGAAAAAATAAAAGAATGAAAAAAAAAGAAGAAAAGAAAAGAAAAAAAGAAAAAAAGAAGAAAAAGAAAAGAAAAGCAGTTTATTAGCCTCTCGAGGTGAAATCAAGGGTGCTTTAATCGCAAAGCAACCCTTATACTTATTATACTGTCATGATGTTATGCTAACTTCTATCTTTGTGTCTGATGATTTGCCACCCTTTGTTAAGGGATTTCTAAAAGAGTTCGATGATGTGTTCCCTAAGTAAGTCCCACGGGGATTACCACCTTTTAGGGGAATTGAGCATCATATCGATCTCATTCCGGGGGCTTCTTTGCCCAATAGGCCTGCCTATAGGAGCAACCCCCATGATACACAGGAAATACAGAAGCAGATCGATGAGCTTATGGAAAAGGGCTGGGTCCAACAAAGCATGAGCCCATGTGCTGTGCCAGTGATCTTGGTACCCAATAAGAATGGAAGCTGGAGGATGTGCACGGACTGTCGGGCCATCAATAACATCATTGTAAAGTATCGACACCCTATCCCTAGACTTGATGATTTATTAGATGACTTATATGGTGCATGTATTTTTAGTAAAATTGATTTAAAAAGTGGATATCACCAAATAAGGATAAGGGAGGGGGATGAATGGAAGACCGCTTTCAAAACAAAGTCGGGTCTATATGAATGGCTGGTTATGCCCTTCGGGCTAACTAATGCTCCGAGCACATTTATGAGGTTAATGAACCATGTGCTCAAAGATTTTCTCGGAAAATTTGTGGTCGTCTACTTTGACGACATCTTAATTTATAGCAAAACTGAACATGAGCATCATGAGCACCTAAGAAGTGTTTTGCTCGTGCTAAGAGGTGAAAAGCTCTATGCTAATCTAGAAAAATGTTCGATTTATGTCGATCATGTAATTTTTTTGGGTTTCTTAATCAATGAAAAAGGGGTTCATGTGGACCAAGAAAAGATTAAGGCCATCCAGGATTGGCCTACCCCCATAACTGTAACAAATGTGAGAAGCTTCCATGGTTTGGCAAGCTTCTATAGGAGGTTCGTTAAGGACTTCAGTACTATAGCTGCGCCTCTCAACGAGGTAGTTAGAAAGAATGTCGGCTTTAAGTGGGGCGAAAAACAAGAGGAAGCCTTTCAGAGGCTTAAGGAGCCTTTAACTAACGCCCCCGTTATATCGTTACCTAATTTTGCAAAATCTTTTGAGATAGAATGTGATGCTTGTTATGGGCCTTGTGGTGTCACTTGGCCTAGTGGCTGCTTGGATGTTCAGTACTAGTTGGCCCAATGTGTCTTCTTGGCCCTAGCCCGAGTTATGGCTCCCCCTAGGCCCATTAGGTCATCTAGGTTGATGGGCCTTGGTGGATTGCTATCATCCCCTCCTTCTTGGACTGAATTCGACCTCAAATCAAGGTCTTCATTACCTGTTTCAAAAAGAGAAAGATCAGCAACATTAAAACTGACACTAACATTGCCATAATCACCCGGTATATCAATCTTATAGGCATTATTATTGATTCTCTCAAGGACCTTGAAGTGTCCATCCCCTCTAGATTGAAGCTTAGACTTCCTTTATGAGGGGAACCTTTCTTTTCGCATATGAACTCAGACTAGGTCTCCAGGTTCGAAGATAACCTCTTTCCTACCCTTATTGGCTTTCCTAACATAGCCCTCATTCTTTTTTTGAATTTTGGCCTTTATCTCCTCATGAAGCCTTTTAACATATTCGGCTTTGGCCTTACCATCCTTATGTTTAATGTAACACCCCGAATTTTAGTCTTTCAAAATTAGAGTATCAGTCCTGGAAGCCTCGCTTGATCGAGAGATTCTCGCTTGAGCGAGAGAGGTGCATCTGGGAGGGTGAAATGTTGGGCTATATTGGAGGATTCTCGCCTGAGCGAGAGTTGTATCGCCTGGGCGAGAAATGGCAATTTTGGGCAGTGTAACCGATTACACAATCCATGTAATCGATTACATGCTGATAAAAGCATCAGATATGTGCATTTTACATGATGTTATCGATTACACAGTCCATGTAATCGATTACATGCTGATAAAAGCATCAGATATGTGCATTTTACACGATGTAATCGATTACACAATCCATGTAATCGATTACATCTATGCGCTGAGCGAAAATTGCTCACTGTGAGATTCTCGCTTGAGCAAGAATGGGCTCGCTTGAGCGAGAACCCGACGACTGCTCTTTAAAAATAGAAACCCCAAACACATTTTAGGGTTAGAACTTGAAGAGAAGAGAGAGAAGGGAGCTTTTCAAGAGCAAGGAGCCTTAGGACTCATCTTAGAGTGTGAGAAGAGGTAAACCTCTTGTTTCTAACTCTTCTTCTTCCTCTCTAACTTGTTTTGGGTATGTTGGATCTATTTTCAAAACATGAGAAACAGTAGAAACTCATCCTTTAGAGTTATGGTTCGTTTTATGTTGTTTTTATCTTGTAAACTCTTGGTTTAGAGTTGGTATTTGATGAATGGAAAGTTTTTAGGGTTATTCATGAAAAACCCCCAAAAACCCTCAAAATGAGAATATGAGTATAAAGAGAAAGAGATGAAATGTTAGATGTGGATAATGAGTTGTGCTTTGATGTTGTTATATGAGATGAACATGTACGTTTTGATATTTAGAAACTTGTATTGAAGTAGTTTTGGAAATATTGAAAATATGTGAGTCCCTTATGTGTTTGAAGATGAAAGACGAGTTATTTATGTGTTATTTTGAATAAATGATTGACATGGTTGTTATTGGTGAAAATGAAGAGAGATACTAAGGTTGGAGGAAATCGCGGAGGAGACTTTTAAAGTTACTCGGAACCGATCCCCAACACTCACTGAGGTAAGGGATAAGTGTCTCTAAATCATACTTGTTGATATGAATGAGGTATGTGAAAGAGGTAATGGTTTAATATGATGTGTCTGTAATTTATGCATTATGTTGGAAAATGCGTGACTTTTCTGTTATAGAAATGAAATTAATATTATTGGGGTAGTACCAATGGAAATATGACTCAAATGAAATTAATATTATTGGGGGAGTACCAATGGAAATATGACTCAAATGAAATTAATATTATTGGGGGAGTACCAATGGAAATATGACTCAAATGAAAGTAATATTATTGGGGGAGTACCAATGGAAATATGACTCAAGTGAATTCAATCTATTTGGGGGAGTACCAAAGGAAATATGACTCATAACGAATTCAATCTATTTGGGGGAGTACCAAAGGAAATATGACTCATAACGAATTCAATCTATTTGGGGGAGTACCAAAGGAAAGATGACTCAATAAAAGTAACATTATTGGGGGAGTACCAATGGAAAGATGACTCAATGAAAGTAATATTATTGGGGGAGAACCAATGGAAGGATGACTCAAATGAAAGTAATATTATTGGGGGAGTACCAATGGAAATAAGACTCAAAATGAAAGTCATATGCATGCTATAGGATATATAGTAAGGGATATATATTCTATAGGGTGAATATGAATGATGAGAAACGTGAATGTCACATGAAAGTCATATGCATGCTATAGGGTATATAGTATGGGATATATATTCTATAGTCTGAATATGAATGACGAGAAATGTGAATGTCACATGAATGCCGTATGCATGTTATAGGATATATAGTATGGGATATATATTCTATAGGGTGAATATGAGCGATAAAAAGGAAGATGTTGAGAAAGAAAGTAATATACATGCTATAGGATATATATTATGGGATATATATGTTATAGGGTGGATATGAAGAACGAGACCGATGATGTTTCGAACGAACGTAATATGCATACTATAGAATATATATTATGGGATATATATACTATAGGATGAATATGAGTAAAGTGGAAATTAAAGGAAGATGATTTGAATGTTTATAATTCCGTATGTGTGTTTATGAATTACATCAAAGCTTGATTGTATTTGAATGTGGATTATCATGTGATGTTAGTTTGAACTAATGACTTACTCCCTTTTGTTTTGCGTGTTGTTTATGATAATCTCATTGTAGGTAAATGAAGGATTTTGAGGATGAAGCTCAAATAGGAAGCCTTTTGTGTCTATTTACTTGAGTGTCTTTATTACTATTTGACATTGTAGTTGATTCGATAGCATTTTGGGATAAATGTAATCTGATTAGGATAATATGGCGACATGTAGTTATGGACGTTATAACCTTGGAAAACCCGTAATTGGATGTATGTGGTAAATGTTATCTAAATGAATTATGTTTTTCCGCAACATAAATTTGTATGATAATATAATAGGGTAAATGGTATTTTCAAAGAGTGATACTTGAGAGTTTTCAATGAAGGTGACGACTGTATGTAAGAAAGGATTAAAATAAATGAAAAATTTTCAAGGGTAGAAAATCGGGTCGTTACATTTAAGGGTTTTAGAGTCAGCTAGAGGTAGTAAATCCAGTGGGGTCAAAGGGTTGAACACATAAACTACCTCAAAAGGTGAGCATCCCGTGGTGCTATGTACTGCCCTATTATAAGCAAATTCCACATGGGGTAGGCTTTCTTCCCAAGCCTTGAGGTTTTTCTTTAAAACTGCCCTTAGAAGTGTGGACAGTACTTGGTTCACAACCTCAGCTTGACCATCTGTTTGGGGATGGCAAGTTGTGGAGAATAGGAGTTTAGTTCCTATTTTACCCCATAGGGTTCTCCAAAAGTGATTAAGGAACTTAGTGTCCCTATCACTTACAATGCTTATCGGGAGGCCATGGAGCCTGACAATCTCTTTGAAAAAGAGATCCGCCACGTGGCAAGCATCATCAACCTTTTTACAAGGTATAAAGTGGGACATTTTGGAAAAACGGTCCACTACAACAAAGATGGAATCTTTGCCGTTTCGAGTCCTGGGTAAAGCCACTACAAAATCCATGGATATGTCTAACCATGGTGCTTCAGGCACGGTTAAGGGCGTATAAAGCCCATGTGGCATCCCTTTGGACTTGGCCCTTTTGCAGATCAGACACTGCTCACAATGCTTTCGTACATCCCTTTTCATTTTGGGCCAGTAAAAATGCTCCTTCAGCATGTCAAGGGTTTTAGGGATTCCGAAGTGTCCCATTAACCCTCCCTCATGAGACTTCTTAACAAGCAAGTCTCGAATTGAACTCTTAGGCACACACAAGCGGTTTCCCTTGAAAAGGAACCCTTCGTGCCTATAGTATCCATCAACAGCAATACTCATGCATTTATTAAACAAATCAGACAAATCAGAATCATGCAAGTAAAGCTCTTTCAGAAACTCGAGACCGTACAGTTTAGTCTCGAGGGTGGAGAGCAGGATATCATTTCCTCATGATAGTCCTCATTTCCTCCCATGTTCTCACAGGTTGAGCACCACACCTTCTCCTATCCTTTTGGAGTTAATCCCACCAGATCATAGCATACTCCTTAAACTCAAGTGCAGCCACCTTTACCTTCTTGTCTTTTGAGTAGTTGTGGCAATCAAACACCTGTTCTACCTTCATTTCCCATTCCATATATGCTTCTGGATTGTTCATTCCCAAGAATGTGGGAATTTTGATCTGAACTCCTTCTAACCGGTCATCCCTCCTCAATTCCCTATGATCCTACTCTCCATTTCTCCTTTCCCTTCGCCTCCTTCTCCTCCTTTCCTCTTCTGAACCCGAGGAGTCCTCTTGGTTAGAATGCCTCCGATTCTGATGGCATTCTTGTCGGACTTGCATCTCCGCCATTTGTTGCTTAAGTGTTCTGAATTCCTCATGAATTTCATGAAGAACCGAAGTGAAACCCGCTGTCCTTGGTGACACAGTAGGTGATGATGTACTTCCTGAAGACATTTCTCACATACTCAAATATGTAACTCACAATGTGTTTCACTCACTCACTCACTCCTTCTCTCCTTGGGGTTATGGATTGAACCAAAAGGAATTCTAGATGATGTCCTTGTATGGCGAAACAAAAAAAGCTTAAATCACAATCTGTTTGGGGGTGGTTTTGTGGGTTATTTATGGTTGGTGGATTGTTTTTGTGGGTTTATGGGGGTATGGGTGTGTGTATGTGGATGGGGTGGAGTATGGATGGTAACAAAAAACAGAAACAAGTAAAGGCAAATTTTTTTGTACTTGGTGGCTCTGATTCGACCACAAGTTTTTTTGTAATTTGGTGTAGGCTCTTATTGGCTTTTTGGTTTGGCCAATGTGTTTTGGAACCTGCACACAAAAAACTTTCAAGCAATGGAAACAATGATCTCGGCTTTAGCCAAGACAAAATTGGATGCACCAAGGTTGGCTTTGATTCGGCCAATGTTTATTTTTGATGCACCAAAACACTTCAAACAATGCTAGCTCTGAATACCACTTGATAGCAACCTCCTTGTGGGGGTTGGTATTTTACTTTGATCGTTTTTTTTGAAGTTGGCTTTCGGAATAGAGTAGGACTTTTTGTTGGCTATTTTTGGTTGTTTATGTGTAATAAGGTTGGCTTTGGTCTTTTGGGTTATGTATGGTGGGGTTTTGGCCGAGAGGGTATTATGTAAGGTGGTTTGGTTGTGAGATGATTGTTTGGCCAAGAGTGGGAAAGTATTTTGGGTTGAGTGTCTCAGGTGGGATATGTGTTTGGTTAGGACATGGCTTTGTACTTGGCTGGGTTAGATTGTGTGTAGGCTGTTTAGTTCGTGGCTAGGTATTTGTATGGTAGAGTGTTGGATAAAAGAATATGAGGAAGATAGAAGGGTGATGGCGCCACAAACAAGGTTTGTTTGATAAGCCTAATGAGGTTCGCCACAAACAAGGATGTTTGATAAGAACATGTACTTTTGGTTCAACCAAGAACTTAGGAGAGAAATCTCACTAACAATTTGCTTTTGCATAAAATTCAACTTATCTTATTTCATATGATGAGGCTTACATATATAGCATGGGCTGGCTGTGAGGCTTCCCTTCTAATTCGAAAATGCAATTCAAATTACAAAGTTTAGTGATGAAAAGTGCCTAATTCAAACTTAAGCTACACGTGCTAATGGCATTAAGTGCCTTAGTTTGAATTTTGATTCAGCCATGAAGAAAATGTAGTAAAGGCAAGCAAAATTCGTGGGATGCTTGTCCCATTCATAAAAAATCCCTTTAAGCCGAGGCGGAGAATAAGGGATGTGTCTTCACTCTCTTTTGAATTGGACCACGTGTGGAAGTTGTTCAAGGATCTTTTGTTTGGTCATGAATGTATTAAAGCCGAAGAGGAAGAAGTGGGATGGTGTCTTCAAGTCTTGTTTATGTTCAGCCACGTTTGAATTTGAATAAGGCTTGGCTGAATTATTATTGTGTGCTTGCAAATAAATGGATATTAACACCTTAGCCAAGAAACAAGGTAGGCACCATAAGTGTTGTCCTCTTTAAAACAATTCCACCATGTGTTTATTGATTTCCTTAAGGCTGGACAAAATTTATGGCTGGGGCGGAAAGCATGGGATTGCTTTAAGTCCCACTTTAACTTTGTAAACCACATTTATTTGTTGATTCAAATTTGTGCCCAGCCTTAATGCATTGTAATTAAGCCGAGCTGAAGATATGGGCTGGTTGTCTTATTGCTTGGTCGTGTGATAGCTTTGCCATTACTCTTTGGCTTAAAATATGGGATATGCTTTCAAAGCCTATTTGAATTTGAACTCAGCCATGAATGCATGCTTTAAAGTGAGGCGGAAGATGTGGGATTGGCTTGAAGGCTTTGGCTGAAACACATCAACATGGTTATTAGTAAACTTAATTAAAAATAAAAGCATGCTTAAAATAGTAGGCATAATAAACGTGGTTGGTCCACTTATTAAAAGCTTATTAAAAGCATGCTTATTGTCACTTGGCCCAAGTAATGCTTGAAGACTTAGCACAAGTTGGCTAATGGCGCTTTGGGCTTTCTTGGGTCTGGCCCGAGTTATGGGTCCTCTCAAGCCCATTTGAACATCCAAGTTGATGGTACTTGGTGGGTTGCTATCAGGTGCCATCCCAATACTCGAATAGAAGCTATTGTTGTAGGTAAATTCGATCAACGACAACATGCTATCCCAACTCCCTGGTTGTTCTAAGACACAGGCCCTCCAATGTCTGTATTGTCCTTTCTGATTGACCGTCCGTTTGTGGATGATAAGCTGAACTCAGCTTCAACTTAGTTCCCAAAGCGGTTTGCAAACTAGTCCAAAAGTTTGAAGTGAAACGGGGGTCCCTATCCGACACAATGCTTGACGGTATTCCATGCAAGCGAACAATTTCCCGGATATACAATTCTGCCAACCTCTCCAAAGAGTACCTCATGTTCATAGGCAGAAAGTGAGCAGATTTAGTCAACCGATCCACTGTTACCCATATCGAGTCATATCCCTTCTGAGTTTTCGGAAAACCAGATACAAAATCCACGGAGATACTGTCCCACTTCCAAACGGGAATTTCTAGGGATTGTAACTCCCCCGAAGGTCGCTGATGCTCAATCTTGGCTTTCAGACATACCAAACAACTCGAAACATATGAAGCCACATCTTTCTTCAATCCCGACCACCAAAATAACTTCTTCAAGTCCTAGTACATTTTTGTCGTTCCCGTAATTCCTCATCATGGGGCACACATACCCTCCCCTTGTAACCCAACAATCCACTAGGGTCTGATGCGAAATCAGTTTCCTTACCACTCAGCATCAAATCCCGTTTAGCCATTAGCTCAATATCCTTTACTTGTATCACCCGGATTTGATCGAACAATTCATTTGTGACCTTAAGAATCCCTAGAATCATACTTTGGGGTTTTATCCGAACTTCCAAGTTCATATCCCTGGATTCTTCAATTAGTTTCCCTTCTCTGATCATCAACGCCGACATATGCAAGGATTTCCGACTTAGAGCATCAGCCACCACATTGGCCTTTCCCGGATGATACTGCAGCCCAAAATCATAATCCTTAAGGAACTCCATCCACCTTCGTTGTCTCATATTTAATTCCTCTTGATCAAATAGGTATTTCAAACTCTTGTGGTCACTGTATACCTCAAATCTCACACCATAAAGATGGTGTCTTCAGATTTTTAGGGCAAAGACCACTGCTGCTAATTCTAAGTCATGGGTAGGGTAGTTTTGTTCATGGGTCCTCAACTGTCGGGAAGCGTAAGCAACAACCTTCCCTTCTTGCATCAATACACAACCCAAACCTTGCTTGGACGCGTCACAATATACACTGAAGTCCCAATTAGTACAAGGAAGAACCCACACTGGAGCTGCAGTTAACCTTCACTTCAACTCTTGAAAACTTTCTTCGCAACGAAGTGTCCATACATACGGCTCTCCTTTCCTAGTGAGTTTGGTCAATGGGAGTGCCAACTTCGAAAATCCCTCAATGAATTTCCAATAATAACCGGCCAAACCCAGAAAACTCCTGATCTTAGTGACCGACTTAGGTACCGCCCATTCCATAACCGCTTCAACCTTAGCAGGATCCACTGCCACTCCTTCCTTGGATATTACATGTCCAAGAAAGTTTACCGATTCTAACCAGAAATCACATTTCGACAGCTTTGCATATAATCGATTCTTAGAGTTTCTAGAACAATTCTCAGGTGCTCAGCATGTTCCTCTCTGCCCTTGGAGTAAAGAAAAATGTCATCAATAAATAACACTACGAATGAATCCAAATATGGATGAAAAATTTGATTCATGTAGTCGGTAAATATTGCTGGAGCATTAGTTACTCCAAAAGGCATGACCAAATACTCGAAATGCCCATACCTCGTCCTAAAAGCAGTTTTAGGAATATCCTCTGCCTTCACTCGAAGTTGGTGGTAGCTCGACCGAAGGTCAATCTTTGAAAACAACACCGTTCCCCTGAGTTGATCCATTAAGTCATCAATTCTGGGTAACGGATACTTATTTTTTATAGTAACCTTGTTCAATTGCATGTAGTCGGTACATAACCACATGTTACCATCTTTCTTCTTCACCAACAAAACAGCCGCACCCCACGGTGAGACACTAGGACGAATAAACTTCTTTTCTAGTAAATCCTCAACCTGCTTTTTCAACTCAGCCAATTCTAACGGTGCCATCCTATAAGGAGCTATAGAGATGGGTCCCGTTCCCGGCACCAAATCGATAGAGAATTCAACTTCCCTTACTGGAGGCAATTCCGGAATATCACCAGGAAATACCTCAGGAAACTCACGGACTATCGGGATGTCCTCAATCTTGGGTGTTTCAAAACCCCCCAGGGATGAAAGTGTGCATGTCAAGAGGAACACTTTGGAAAGCTCTTTTTATGTGTCATGGTTTTGATGAGGACAATTTGTGCTAATAAAAGATTGAAGATCATCAACAACTCAACGTGCTTAAGTCTTCTGATTGGTACTAAGCTTAGACTAGAGATTAGTTTAAGTTGAGTCTAAGGCTTAAGTCACCTAATACATGTCTCATATGCATAAATCTTTTAAATCTTTTTCATCTTGAGATATGTCATTCATAATATGTTCATGCATCACATAAATACATGTATATGTGCATTCTAGGCATAAACTAAGTGTTAAACATGTATGAATTAAGTGCATAACATATTTGAGTTTTTTGCACATGAAAATATGCTGTTAATCGATTAAGGCATAGGTTAATCGATTAATCGAACTGTTTGAACAGTTTAATCGATTAAAGCATTCGTTAATCGATTAACTGGGCTACAAAATTAATTCTTTATAAACTGCATTTTTCAGAATTGATCTCATAAGTTGCATGTTGCATTTTTAGAGAGTTAGAGCATTTTTCGTGTTAATTGTTGCATCTAATTGTAAATGCATTTGTGAGTTTAGAAAAGAGAGAATTCTATGCTTTAGGATTGAGTGCATTACATGAAATATTTCTCATCTTTTCTTATCACATGTTCATGCATATTATTGATGCTTCTTGATCAAATTTTTTCTATGCATTCTGTTTTCAAACTAATACATTTTCATATTGCATGAGTTTGTATTAGGTGATTAGAGTAAAGTGTTTTCTTGTTAGATATAAGCTTTGTAATAGCTTAAGTTTACTCTATTTTCTTTTTGATTGAGAAATTGTTGTAACATTGGGAATCTCGAGGTGTCGTATCGCCGAAGAGATTGAGTGTATCTTCATTGTATTTAGATTTAGAGATAAGGAAAGAACAGAGGTTCTTGGCTGAGGCTACGCCGAAAGAAAGGTTTTCTTTGTCGGTAGGAAGGGAGTCAAACCATAGAATAGGAGTCTTTATTATCTTGTGTTGTCTAAATGTTGTAATTAGATGATGTGTATGTAATAACATTGATTCAATTATAGTGAAGAAAAATCTCCCAAATCAGCCGGGAGGCCTGGATGTAGTTTGTGGTGGACAAGCAAACGAACCAGGATAAAATTCGTGTTGCAGGATTTTTTTTCTCTCTCTCTCTTTATTGCATTTAATCGGTTAACTTGTATAGTGGATTTAATAGCTAATATGTTTTTGTGCTATACTGTTAATACTCTGATAAATTTGTAAGCTCTGTAATTTCGTTTTGTTATCGATTAATTGTTGTGCAAGTAATCGTATCTGCCTAAGCTTACTGTTTCTGTTTAATCGATTAAGTCAAGATTGTTAATCAATTATACTCATTATGTTAATCGATTAAGTCGGTTGTGTTGATTGTGTTAATCGATTATCCCTGTTCTGTTAATCGATTAATTAGGTGTATTTCAGCATTAAGTGTTGTTTTTCGAAAAGCGGATATTCTAACCGCTACACCTATTCAACCCCCCCCCCCTTCTAGGTGTATTGTAACCACTGATACCTAACAAGTGGTATCAGAGCTAGTACGAAGTGCTAGCTCAACCGCGTATTCGTGATCCTAAGGGGAAAAGGAATGGGTTCGTCAAACCCATTTGGTGGTGATGGTTCATCCATTAATCGACCACCTATACTCAGTGGTGAAGGGTATGCCTACTGGAAAGTCCGCATGCAAATTTTTATTGAAGCCATAGACTGGGATATTTGGGAATCCGTAGTCAACGGCCCTTTCGATCAACATCATCTTGTGGACAATGAACCTAAAGACAAGCCTAAAAGTCTATGGACCGATGATGAGCGCAAAAAGGTCCAGCTTAACCTGCGCGCCAAAAATATCATCACATCGGCCCTATCCTATGATGAGTTCTTTAGAGTCTCGCAGTGCCAAAATGCAAAAGAAATGTGGGACACTTTACAAGTGACTCACGAAGGCACTAGCGAAGTCAAGCGCGCTAGATTAAATGCGCTGACCCATGAATATGAGTTATTTCGCATGTTACCTAGTGAATCAATCAGTGATATGCAAAAGCGATTTACTCATATTGTTAATCATTTAGTTGCTCTAGATAAATCATTTGCCAGAGGTGAACTAACTAATAAAGTTTTGCGTTGTCTTGACAGAAAATGGCAACCAAAGGTAACTGCAATTGTTGAATCCAAAGACTTGGACTCTATGCCTCTAGCTACACTATTTGGAAATCTTCAAGAGCACGAAATGGAATTGGGTCGCTTGACTATGCACGAAGATTCAGACCGGAAGAAGAAAAACATCACATTGAAGGCCACGACCTCCAAATCAAAAGAAGAAAAAGATGATGATGAATCTGACTCCGATCTAGATGATGAAACTATGAGTCTCCTTGTTCGAAAATTTAGCAAATTCATTAAAAGAAAAGGTGGACTCAAAAAGTTTCAAAAGAAAGAAGCAAGAGAATCAACCAACAAAGGCAAGAACAACAAAGATCGCTTCACTTGCCATGAGTGTGGAAAAGCCGGACACATGAGATTTCAATGTCCTACCTATCTGAAAAAGGTTGATTCAGAGAAGAGCACTCCCAGGGAATTCAAGTCCAAGAAAGCTTACATTGTATGGGATGTACCTGAGGAGGAAACAACATCAAGCACCTCTAGTGAGGAGGAGTCAGCGAAGCTATGTCTGATGGCTAGATCTGACAACGATGAGAACT
Organism: Lupinus albus; assembly: GCA_009771035.1. NCBI lineage: Eukaryota > Viridiplantae > Streptophyta > Magnoliopsida > Fabales > Fabaceae > Lupinus > Lupinus albus. The sequence goes on from WOCE01000068.1 coordinate 72,537, forward strand.
CAGACTCACACGAGGATAATAATGAGGTATATTCTGACACCTCATCCACTTCGGATGACTTATCCTCTTATGATGTTTTATATGGTGCTTATATTGAGTTACATTAGGAACTAAAGAAATTGGCAAGGATAAACATTGATAAGAAAAGGGTAATCCTTAATAATGAGAAGAAAATAAGCCAACTACAAAAAGAATTAGATGAATTAAAATTAGAAAATGAAACTTTAGATCTCATCTATTCTTGTAGCACATGTAACTGCTCTGCTAATAATTTATGTCAAAAACCTGTATGTGAGACTTGCGAAACTTTGCAAGAAGACAATTTTAAACTAAAAGAAAAACTCGAATGTCTCACAAACAGTAAACAGCAATTAGACACTCTGCTTAGTCAAACAAGAAATGTTGGTGATCGTATTGGTCTAGGTTATACTCGCTCGGCTAAAAATAAAAGACCATATAGAAAACCTGTAGCTCATACTAAAAATAAAGATCATAAGCATTCACCTACATGTTTTTATTGTAATACATATGGTCATACTTCTTATTCATGTTATATTAGAAAGTATGGTATACCTAGCGGAGTTTATGTATGGATAAAGAAGGGAGATAATTCCCTAATCACTAACAGAAAAGGACCCAACATAAATTGGGTACCTGAGAAAAGCAGGTGATCTGTTTTGCAGGTATGTCGTCGAACACAAGGACAAAAATGGACGTAAAAAGCGCCTTCCTGAATGGCTACATTCAAGAAGAAGTTTATGTTGACCAACCGCCTGGTTTTGAAAATTTTAAATATCCGAACCACGTTTATAAACTTAAAAAGGCACTCTATGGTCTCAAACAAGCTCCTAGAGCTTGGTATGATAGACTTAGTACCTTTCTTTTAGAAAAAGGGTTCGAAAGAGGCTTGGTTGACACAACGCTTTTTATTCGTAAATCAGAAAATCATGAATTACTTGTACAAATCTATGTGGATGACATAATATTTGGATCTACTAATGATTTTTTGTGTAAAGATTCTTCTGAGATGATGCAGGGGGAGTTCGAAATGTCTATGATGGGAGAACTCACATTCTTTCTAGGACTTCAGATAAAGCAACTAGAAAGTGGGATATTCATCCATCAGGCAAAATATTGCAAAGAGCTGCTCAAGAAATTTGAAATGAACAATTCTAAGGAAGCTTCCACTCCTATGGCATATGCTTGCTACCTAGATAAGGACGAAAAAGGAAAAGCAATAGAGGTAACAAAGTATCGAGGAATAATTGGGTCATTACTTTACTTAACTGCAAGTCGACCTGATATCATGTTTAGTGTATGTATGTGTGCGAGATTTCAATCATCACCTAGAGAATCACATCTTAAAACTGTTAAAAGAATCATGAGATATTTAAAAGGAACAACTAACATGGGATTATGGTATCCTCGGGATGCCTCACTATCCTTGGTAGGTTATTCTGATTCCGATTTCGCCGGATGTAAATTGGATCGGAAAAGCACTAGTGGTACTTGTCACTTGTTGGGCAGTTCATTAGTAGCATGGCACAGCAAAAAGCATGCCTGTGTTGCTTTGTCCACCGCCGAAGCGGAATACATTGCCGCTGGTGTGTGTTGCGCTCAAATCCTTTGGATGAAGCAACAACTCAAGGACTATGGTCTTAAACTTGAAAAGATCCCTATTAAATGCGATAATATAAGTGCCATAAACCTATCCAAGAATCCCGTTTTGCATTCTAGAACTAAGCATATAGAAATTAGACATCATTTTTTGCGTGATCATGTACAAAAAGGTGACTACGTTCTTGAATTTGTTGAGACTTCTAAACAGTTAGCTGATATTTTCACCAAGCCCCTTCCCAGGGATACTTTCTTTGTTCTAAGGAGAGAACTTGGAATTCTTGATGAACAATATCTCGATTGAAACTGTTTAGTTGTTTGCATTATCGTCTTGCCTCTATATGCCTATGTATCTTTTGCTTAAATGATATATGTTAAAATGCAAAAATATGTCTCATGATTAACTCTTTCTGTGATTATGAATGTCTTGATTAATCCGTCACAATGCATGCATAAGCCCTAAAAAGTTGAAACCATTCTACTACCTAACAATCAATTTTTACTGTGATTAATCGATTAAACACTTGCTGTTAATCGATTACCTGGGCATCAGTTTTTTTTTTTAAAATTCGACTTTTACATTGGTTTAATCGATTAAACCTGCCCATTAATCGATTAAAACCAGCATTTTAAAGGCAGACAGCAATTCGGTTTTACACTTTTTTGGCATTTTCTCAACCTCTCTTATACTTTGAGTTTCTGAATCAGTAGCACAACTAATCTAAGTGCACTAAAGTAGAAAAACCTCATCCTAACCCTCTCAAACCATCAAGAAATCACACTTTCACATCCTCATTTCACCCCATTTCCAATTTTCCACCAAACAAAACCCTAGGTTAGGTTTGCCTAAATCCTTCTCTGCTCATTCAACGTTATTTCGGGTTCAACTATATAATGGAGCAAGGTCGCACAAAAAGGGTCAAGACCTCAGCTACTCGTGTACGAAGAAGGGAAGTCGGTTCACCTTCCACTCGGGACCGTGGTGACCCCTATTACTCACTTATCTTGCAAGAAACCCGTTTGGCAAAATTTCAAGGTCGCAAACCCACGTACATAAGGTATGTTGATTTAACCTGGTTGGCGGAACAAAATTTTAGTTTCCCGCATGATATGGAAGCTCAGGGAACCGTTCAATTTTTGGAATTAAAGGGACAAGTTTACCCTGCTCTAGTTAGGGAATTTTATGCAAATTTTAGATACAAGGATGGAAAGTACTGGTCTATGATTTCTGGTAATCTGTTTGAACTTAATGATGATTTGTTTATGAATGTCGGTGGTTTATCATCTTCTGGTTATGGAATAGGAGATTGTTCCTGGGTTAAGGAGAACTTTGATCCTACTGAGGTTTAAAAGTCATTTCTTAGAGGCCCTCACTTATACATTCAGGGTCAACTGACCAAAGCTAGGTCATTATCTGTTGAGAACAGACTGTTGCATTATATTATCGCTTACATTTTGGTGCAGAGGAACACGAATCACGCACAGCCTACTGTGAATGATTTGCGTTTCATGTATGCTGTAAAGAATAATGTAATGATCAACTGGCCTGAGGAGATTTTGAAAATAATGAACAGTGTGTCTCTGTCTCAGTCGAAGCTGCTTCCCTATAGTATTTTCATTTCACGCATTGTTGATTATCTGCACATTGATGTTTCTGATACCATCATTGTTGAGTACACTGATAAGGATCATCTGGTTGGTGAAAGCCTCATTCATAAAATGGGTATATACAAGTATGGTACTACTTGGCAATACCAAGAGGACTACACCACTATTGGTCTGGATTTGTCCGATGATTTTTCAGAATTGATCTCATAAGTTGCATGTTGCATTTTTAGAGAGTTAGAGCATTTTTCGTGTTAATTGTTGCATCTAATTGTAAATGCATTTGTGAGTTTAGAAAAGAGAGAATTCTATGCTTTAGGATTGAGTGCATTACATGAAATATTTCTCATCTTTTCATATCACATGTTCATGCATATTATTGATGCTTCTTGATCAGATTTTTTCTATGCATTCTGTTTTCAAACTAATACATTTTCATATTGCATGAGTTTGTATTAGGTGATTAGAGTAAAGTGTTTTCTTGTTAGATATAAGCTTTGTAATAGCTTAAGTTTACTCTATTTTCTTTTTGATTGAGAAATTGTTGTAACATTGGGAATCTCGAGGTATCGTAAGCCGAAGAGATTGAGTGTATCTTCATTGTATTTAGATTAAGAGATAAGGAAAGAACATAGGTTCTTGGCTGAGGCTACGCCGAAAGAAAGGTTTTCTTTGTGGGTAGAAAGGGAGTCAACCCATAGAATAGGAGTCTTTATTATCTTGTGTTGTCTAAATGTTGTAATTGGATGATGTGTATGTACAATTATAGTGAAGAAAAATCTCCCAAATCAGCCGGGAGGCCTGGATGTAGTTTGCGGTGGACAAGAAAAAGAACCAGGATAAAATTCGTGTTGCAGGATTTTTTTCTCTCTCTCTCTTTATTGCATTTAATCGGTTAACTTGTATAGTGGATTTAATAGCTGATATGTTTCTGTGCTATACTATTAATACTTTGATAAATTTGTAAGCTCTGTAATTTCGTTTTGTTATCGATTAATTGTTGTGCAAGTAATCGTATCTGCCTAAGCTTACTGTTTTTGTTTAATCGATTAAGTCAAGATTGTTAATCGATTATACTCATTCTGTTAATCGATTAAGTCGGTTGTGTTGATTGTGTTAATTGATTATCCCTGTTCTGTTAATCGATTAATTAGGTGTATTTTAGCATTAAGTGTTGTTTTTCGAAAAGCGGATATTCTAACCGCTACACCTATTCAACCCCCCCCCCCCCTTCTAGGTGTATTGTAACCACTAATACCTAACAAGGGATGCCAACAACATAAACATGGCTCCTCCCTCCTTACAGGAAGTTCTGACTTCCTTTGCTGATAACGACTTCATGTTTAACCTCATCAGAAATCTCATCTAGATTCCCGAATACCACGGTTTTATCAGCGCAATTTAGTACCACATGATTAGCCGACAACCAGTCTATCCCCAGAATTAGATCCAATTGGGATAGCGGTAAGCAAATTAAATCCACGGTAAAAGTTCTACCGTTTACCACCACCGGACATCGAGACACCACTGTCTTCACCACCACAGGTACATTAGTTGGGGTGGTGATGTGAACCCAAGTGAGCCCAAACTGGATAATGATAATTTAAGGGTCATAGGTGGCCCTATGACAAGGGCAAGGGCCAAACGGGTACAAGAGGCACTAGGACTACTCATGGAAGGCATCAAAGAGAATGCTCCACGTTCAAATCAAGGGAGTCCTCAATTCATTCATTATGTGACTTTGCATATTGGCCGAAATGGGGAAAATAATTCCCATACATCTTAACTGGGTCAAGGCCGTGTCCAAGGCATTGCTAGGACATCTTTAATGTGTCCTAATTGTTTTTACTAGTTCTAAACTACTTTTGTTTATTTGAATTCAGAATAAAGGTTGCCTTAAACTCGTGGGGACCATAGCATTAACTTCATTCAACATCATTAAAAGCTGGAGAGAGAATGTACTTATTGCACCAGATTGGGAACTCAAGCATGGTAAATGAGGGTGTGATTTTCGTGCACTCACTTAATGTATCCAAATGGGAAACTCCATATTGATAAATGAAGAGGATGATTTTTGTGCAAAGCCTTCACCCATTTAATACAACCGGATGGGGAATTCAATCATGATAAATGTGGGTGTGAGTTTCGTGCAATGCATCCAGCCAAGACCTATGCACAATTCAAAGTCCAAAATTGCTTCCTTAAACTTGTGGGGACCAAGGCATTAAAGGATGGCCGAATTTCTCTTTCAATTGGCTGGACCACTTCATGGAAATTCAAAGAGTCTTGCATTTTGTAATTTAATTACTTAGGAATTCCCATGTAGGACATTTACTTGCATTATTTTCGTGTTGAACATGGCTGGAAGGGTGCAATGTAACCAGCCATGTATTAGGATTAATCTAGACCAAATTAAGTCTTGATTCATGGTAGAGTCACGTGGGAACCATCATGGTTTGCCTATAAGTGTACTTCTAATTTGCTGAATGAAATCAAGTTTTGTTGGAGTTAAAAATTAAGGAGTATTTCCTTGTGTGAGACCTTTGTCTTCTCCAAACTTCTTGGCTGAACCAAGATTAAAAGTTCTTATCAAGAACCAAGTTCTTGTGGCGAACATCACCCGGCTTATCAACACTCAAGTGTTGTGGCGCATACCACCCCATATCTTACCCATCTTCTTTTATCTTACAATATCATTCCACTGCCAAAATTCATCCACAAAAAAGCCCATAAAAACGTGGGCAAAGTGCAACACCAATCAAGATAGATCAATACCAAGAACTTCCTAAAGAGGTTCACATCAGGTGGAATGGAGTGTGTCACTCCCAAATCAAGATAGATCAATACCAACGACTCAGTTTGCAGATTCAGTCTATCCACGCAGTCAATAGATACAAAGGAGTGTGTCACTCCCCAATCAAACAACACTAAAAGAGGAATACTTGCCACCATGCAATTACCTTTTATCAGACCATCTGCACCTGATGCCTCTGCACCACTCATGGTGAACACTCTGCCGGTGTGATAACAACCTCCTTGTGGGGGTTGGTATTTCTCTTTGATCGTTTTGTTTGAAGTTGGCTTTCGGAATAGAATAGGACTTTTTGTTGGTTATTTTTGGTTGTTTATGTGGAATTGGGTTGGCTTTGGTCTTTGGGGTTGTGTATGGTGGTGTTTTGGCCGAGAGTGTGTTATGTAAGGTTGTTTGGTTGTGTGATGATTATTTGGCTGAGAGTGGGAAAGTATTTTGGGTTGATTGTCTCGGGTGGGATGTGTGTTTGGTTACGACAAGGCTTTGGACTTGGCTTGGTTAGGTTGGGTGTAGGCTGTTTAGGTCGTGGCTGGGTAATTGTATAGTAGAGTGTTGAATAAAAGAATATGGGGAAGATAGAAGGGTGATGGCGCCACAAACAAGGGTTGTTTGATAAGCCTAATGAGGTTCGCCACAAACAAGGATGTTTGATAAGAACATGTACTCTTGGTTCAATCAAGAACTTAGGAGAGAATTCTCACTAACAATTTGCTTTTGCATAAAATTCAACTTACCTCATTCTTTGAGAGTATGAATACATATAGGTGGGTTGGCCTCCTAAGGCATTTCGAATTTCATCAACTATTACAAGCATTTCGAATTTCAAACCATATGGCTAGGCATTATTACAATCTTAATGTCTTAATTCAAAGCTTATTCAGCCATAATGCAATGGAGTTTAACCAAGCAGAAAATAAGGGAGTGTGTCTTTAACATGAGGAGCAGAATAAGGTGGTGTCTTGATGGCTTAGTTGAATTTGAATTCAGATGCACTTGAACACCATAGTTGTGTGCCTCATTAAGTTTTCCATTGTGTTATGCCACAGTTTTACTACATTCCCTTGGTTTTAGCACATGTGCTCATTTCCACATGTTGCTAGCCGTGTTGAATGCCTTCAATGCCTTGGGCTGAAAATGTGGGATTGTTGTCTCTCCTTATTAATTCTATAAAGCCATGGCTGATTTGGTGGTCAGCTTTATTCCTTTGAATTTTGCCATGTGGGAAATCAACTTGGCCATCAATGTTAAAAATCCATATTGAAGGCATGAGCAAAAATAAAGGTAGGAGCCATTATGCCTTCAAACCTCATTTAAATTCGAAATTCAGCCTTGGTAAATTATAGTTAAGGCTTGGCTGAAGATAAGGGATGTGTTTCCACGTTTTTAGCCCACACTTTAAAGTTGATTCAAGTTTGAATTCAGCCTTAATGTGCCTTGTTTAAGACGAGCTGAATGTGTGGGTGAAAACAACCTCCTTGCGGGGGTTGGTATGCTTTCACGATCGTTTTTGTTTGGAAGGTGTTCTTGGGGGAATTCGGGTTGTGTTTGGTTGTTTGTTTGGGTATTTTGTTGTTGATATGGTTTTGTGTATGGCTTAGGGGTTTTGATATGGTTTTGTGTATGGCTTAGGGGTTTTGATGAGTTTGGCAATTAGGTTGAGTATTGTTTTGGTAGGCAGGTTAGTGTAAGGTATATGGAGTCACGGTTTTGGGTTTGGCCGAGAGCTTGGAGATTGGTTGTTGCGTGGGACAAAACCAACTTGACCGAAGCTGGTCTTGGGTTGGCCGATGAGACAAGAATCCTGGCCGAGGCTTGATGATCCTGGGCAGTTTCTGGTTGGAACGAAATTTGGTCTTTTGTTGAGTGGTTTTTGTATATGATTTGTGTAGGATAAAAGAAATATGAAGATAGGTTGAGATGATGAAGGCGCCACAAGCAGGGATACTTGATAAGCCAATTCGATGTTCGCCACAAAGAAGGATCTTTGATAAGAACTTTAGTTTTTCTTGGTTCAACCAAGAAGCTAGGAGAGAATTCTCACTAAGCAAGTTTATCATAAAATTCCAAGGTATCTTATTCAAATGCATTCATTGAGTACATACAGTGAGGGCTGGCCTAAAGGCTCCCTTGTTACTTAAACCGTGAATTGATTGCCTAGGCTAAGACTTGGCTGGCCGGTTTTGATTCAGCCTTACATTGCCTTGAGAATTTCGAATTGCCATTTATCATTCAGCAAAGAATTAGGGCTGTAATGAATCAGCCTCTTAAAATAAAATTTAAATTCAAATTACATCATAGCAAAAGACAAGGGACGAATTTCATGGGTTATTTATGTTGGTCTTCACATGTTGTCTTCTTTAGTGACATTCCGTGAATCCTCCATGCCTTTGTTTTTGCTCAACGTGGGCTGACCTCAAGGAAAATTGAATGGATGAAATAAAGTGCCTTTATCCCCTTGATAGCCAAGTATGGAAGAATTTAACTTGCTGGCCACATTTTGGGTAAGCCATTATGTTGGCTGAATCTTGAATTTGAATTAGTGATTCAAATTAGGCAACAAATAATTGTATAGTTATTGCCCGAGTTTGAATTGATTCTTTAATGATGTGCACTCCCAATAAGGCAACAACAACACGGTAGTGTTAATTTATGGAAAGAAATAACCTTGTTGGCCACGGCTTGGGGAAATCATTAAGCTGGCTGAATTTGAATTGATTTCGTGACCAATAAGGCAATTCAAATGATTTTCTAATAATTGCCCAATTTGAATGTGATTCTTCAATTGATTGTGATCTCAAAAAGGCAACAAGTGCAAACGCTCCTCTCCCAATTGGCATCTGAATTAGGCAATGTTTTAATGTGTTTTCTTGATAAGGCAAGTCTTGCCGTGCCCATTGAATAGGTTCAATTCCTCTTAGGCAAGTTTTGCTCACTTTGGTCCTACGGCTGGCCTTTGTTGAAGTTCCTCCATTTATCCACACGGCTGGCCAATGTAAGGTGTGCCTAAAAAGACAAGCAAGTTCACATTAATAAATGTCAAACTATAAAATTAAGACAAACTCTTATTGGAATAAATTAAATAAGCTTAAACGTGGTGTTGAACCACTTATTTAAAACAAGCAATATGGAAGGAAAACTTTAAGCTTTCCCCTCTTGGTCGTGGCCTTCAAGGGGTGTGGCCTCCTCAAGCATGATGCAATTTATGGGCTTTGTGTCAACACTTGGCCCAATTGAAGCTTGGATATGTAGCAATAGTTGCCCAAGAGTGTTTCGGGCCTTCTTGGCCTTGGCCCGAGTCATGGGCCCACCTAGGCCCATTAATTCATCCAAGTTGATTGGTTTGGGTGAGTCCCATCATCCCCTCCTTCTTGGACTGAATTCGACCTCGAATCAAGGTCTTCTTCACCTGTTTCAAACAAAGAAAGGTCAGCAACATTAAAGTTGGCACTAACATTTCCATAATCACTTGGTATATCGATCTTATATGCATTGTTATTGATCCTCTCTAGGACCTTGAAAGGCCCGTCCCCTCTGGCTTGAAGTTTAGATTTCCGTTGGGAGGGAAACCTTTCTTTTCTCATATGAACCCAGACTTGGTCTCCGGGTTCGAAGATGACCTCTTTTCTACCCTTGTTGGCATGCTTAGCATAACCTTCATTTCGTTTTTCAATCTTGGCCTTTACCTGTTCATGAAGTCGTTTTATGTATTCGGCTTTAGCCTTGCCATCCTTATGTTTTAGGGTAGTAGAATCATCTAGAGGTAGTAAGTCCAGCGGGGTCAAAGGATTGAACCCATATACTACCTCAAAAGGTGAGCAACCTGTGGTGCTATGTATGCTTCTATTATAAGCAAATTCTACATGGGGTAGGCTATCTTCCCATGCCTTGAGATTCTTTTTAAGGACTGTCCTTAAGAGTGTGGACAATACTCTGTTGACCACTTCTATTTGGCCATCTGTTTGCGGATGCAAGGTAGTGGAGAATAGGAGCTTAGTCCCAATTTTACCCCAAAGGGTCCTCCAAAAGTGATTAAGGAACTTAGTGTCCCTATCACTTACAATGCTCTTGGGTAGACCATGGAGTCTTACAATCTTTTTGAAAAAGAGATCAACGACGTGACAAGCATCATCAACCTTCTTACAAGGTATGAAGTGGGCCATTTTGGAAAAACGGTCCACCACGACAAAGATAGAATCCTTGCTGTTCTGAGTCCTGGGTAAGGCCACAACGAAGTCCATGGATATGTCTACCCACGGTGAGTCTGGCACAGGTAAGGGCGTGTAAAGCCCATGTGGCATACCCTTTGCTTTGGCCCGTTTGCAGATTAGACACTGCTCATAGTGCTTTCGCACATCCCTTTTCATTTTGGCCCAATAGAAATACTCCTTGAGCATGTCAAGTGTTTTAGGGATCTGATGTGAACCTCTTTAGGAAGTTATTGGTATTGATCTATCTTGATTGGTGTTGCACTTTGCCCACGTTTTTATGGGCTATTTTGTGGATGAATTTTTGGTAGCGGAATGATATTGTAAGATAAAAGAAGATGGGTAAGATATGGGGTGGTAGGCGCCACAACACTTGAGTGTTGATAAGCCGGGTGATGTTCGCCACAAGAACTTGGTTCTTGATAAGAACTTTTAATCTTGGTTCAGCCGAGAAGTTTGGAGAAGACAAAGCTCTCACACAAGGAAATACTCCTTAATTTTTAAATCCAACAAAACTTGATTTCATTCAGCAAATTAGAAGTACACTTATAGGCAAACCATGATGGTTCCCACGAGACTCTACCATGAATCAAGACTTAATTTGGTCTAGATTAATCCTAATACATGGTTGGTTACATTGCACCCTTCCAGCCATGTTCAACACGAAAATAATGCAAGTAAATGTCCTGCATGGGAATTCCTAAGTAATTAAATTACAAAATGCAAGACTCTTTGAATTTCCATGAAGTGGTCCAGCCAATTGAAAGAGAAATTCGGCCATCCTTTAATGCCTTGGTCCCCACAAGTTTAAGGAAGCAATTTTGGACTTTGAATTGTGATAGGTCTTGGTTGGATGCATTGCACGAAACTCACACCCACATTTATCATGATTGAGTTCCCCATTTGGTTGTATTAAATGGGTGGAGGCTTTGCACAAAAATCATCCTCTTCATTTATCAATATGGAGTTTCCCATTTGGATACATTAAGTGAGTGCACGAAAATCACACCCTCATTTACCATGCTTGAGTTCCCAATTTGGTGCAATAAGTACATCCTCTCTCCAGCTTTTAATGATGGGAATGAAGTTAATGTTATGGTCCCCACGAGTTTAAGGCAACCTTTATTCTGAATTCAAATAAACAAAAGTAGTTTAGAACTAGTAAAAACAATTAGGACACATTACAGATGTCCTAGCCATGCCTTGGACACGGCCTTGGCCCAATTAAGATGTTTGGGAATTATTTTCCCCATTTCGGCCAATATGCAAAGTCACATAATGAATGAAGTGAGGACTCCCTTGATTTGAACGTGGAGCATTCTCTTTGATGCCTTCCATGAGTAGTCCTAGTGCCTCTTGTACTCGTTTGGCCCTTGCCCTTGTCATGGGTCCACCTACGCCCATTAAATTATCATTATCCAGTTTGGGCTCACTTGGGTTCACATCAGGATCCCAAAGTGTCCCATTAACCCTCCTTCATGAGATTCCTTAACAAGCAAATCTCGGATAGAGCTTTTAGGAACACACAAGCGGTTTTCCTTGAAAAGGAACCCTTCGTGCCAATAGTAACCAGTAACAGCAATACTCACGCATTTATCATATATTTCAGAAAAATCAGAATCATGTAAGTAAAGCTCTTTCAGAAACTCGAGACCATACAGTTTAGTCTCGAGGGTGGAGAGCAGAATGTGCCTCCTTGATAGAGCATCTGCCACAATATTGGCTTTTCCATGTTTATGCTTTAAAACATAAGGGAATTGCTCTAGAAATTCAACCCATTTGGCATGCCGCTTGTTAAGCTTGTCTTGCCCCTTTAAATACTTTAGTGACTCATGGTCACTATGTATCACGAATTCTTTAGGCAGCAGGTAGTGCTGCCATGTCTGTAATGCCCTTACCAAGGCATACAGTTCTTTATCATAGGTAGAGTAATTCAAGGTCGGTCCTCCAAGCTTCTCGTTGAAATAAGCGACAGGATGCCCTTCCTGCAATAAAACAGCTCCAATACCTACATTAGAATCATCACATTCTATCTCAAAAGATTTAGCAAAATTTGGTAAGGATAGAACAGGTGCATTAGTTAATCTTTCGCTAAGCCTCTGAAAGGCTTCTTCTTGTTTTTCACCCCACTTAAATCCGACATTCTTTTTAACCACCTCGTTAAGGGGTGCAGCGATAGTGCTGAAGTCCTTAACGAACCTTCTATAGAAGCTAGCCAACCCATGGAAGCTTCTTACATCGGTTACAGTCATAAGGGTAGGCCAGTCCTGGATGGCCTTGATCTTTTCTTGGTCCACATGGACCCCCTTGGCGTTTATAAGAAAACTCAAGAATATGACATGATCCACGCAAAAGGAACACTTCTTGAAATTTGCATAGAGCTTTTCAGCTCTTAGCACCAATAAAACACTCCTAAGGTGTTCATAATGTCCCGTTTCATTTTTTCTAAAAATTAATATGTCGTCAAAGTAGACGACAACTAATTTGCCGAAAAATTCTTTAAGCACATGGTTCATTAACCGCATAAAAGTGCTTGGGGCATTTGTTAGCCCGAAGGGCATAACTAGCCATTCATATAGCCCCTATTTAGTTTTGAAAGCGGTTTTCCACTCATCCCCTTCCCTTATTCTTATTTGGTGATATCCGCTTTTTAAGTCAATTTTGGAAAAGATACATGCACCAAATAAATCATCAAGTAAATCATCTAATCAAGGTATGGGATGGCGATACTTTATAGTGATATTGTTGATGGCCCGATAGTCTGTGCACATCCTCCAGCTTCCATTTTTCTTAGGCACCAGAATTACAGGTACAGCACAAGGGCTCATGCTCTGTTGTACCCAGCCCTTTTCCATCAGCTCATCGATTTGTTTCTGGATTTCCTGGGTGTCATGGGGGTTGCTCCGGTAGGCAGGCCTATTGGGCAAAGAGGCCCGCGGGATGAGATCGATGTGGTGTTCAATTCCCCTCAACGGTGGAAGACCACATGGTACTTCCATGAGGAACACATCGTTGAATTCCTATAGAAACCCCTTAACAAAAGGTGGTAACTCCTCAACTGCAATAGAAGCTGTTAGTACAAAATCATTGCAATATAATAAGTATAAAGGTGGCTTTGAATCCAAAGCACCCTTTATTTCTCCCCGAGAGGCTAACAGACTTTTCTTTTTTTCTTTCTTTTTCTGTTTTTTTTCTTTTTTTCGTTTTTTTCTTCATTTTTTTCATTCTTTTTTTCTGGATCTTCTTCTTTTTTTCTTTTTCTTTCTCGATCCATTTTTTCCTTCAATATTCTTTGATCTTCACTCACATGTCTAGGAGACAAGGGTGTAAGTACAATTTTCTTTTCCTTGAAGAAAAAGGTATACTTATTGGAGAACCCATCATGGATGGCTTTCCGATCGTACTGCCATGGCCTGCCTAATAGCATGTGGCTGGCCTCCATAGTGACTACGTCACACAGTACGGTGTCCTCATATTTTCCAATGGAAAATGGGACCTCAACTTGAAGGTTAACGGTCATTTCTCCGACCTCGCTTAACCATTGTAGCCGGTAGGGTGATGGGTGGGTCCTAGTCACTAGGTTCAGTTTGTTAACCGTCCTAGTGCTCACCACATTGGCACAGCTGCCACCATCGATAATCATTGAACATACATTTCCCAACACTAGACATCTTGTATGAAAGATGTTCTCCCGTTGACTTTCCTCGTCCTCCTTGATTTGGCTTCCCAAAAGCCTTCGAACCATGAGTAAGTCTCCATCCGGCTTCCTTGCCTCCTCCTCACTTTCTTCTTTTGAACTTGAGGCTTCAGATTCCGATTCTACCACTCCATTCCTAAACACCATAGTCCTCCTGGTTGGGCACTGTGAAGCAATGTGTCCATGGCCCAAGCATTTGAAACATTTGATCTCCCGATGATAGCAACCTCCTTGTGGGGGTTGGTATTTTTATATGATCGTTTTGTTTGAAGCTTCGGTCTAGAAAACTTTAGGGAATTTTTGGGATATTTTTGGTTGTTTTTATTGGGTGTTTCGGTTGGCTTAGGTTTATAGTGGTTGGGGTATGTGTTTGGTTTGGTTTCTGGACGAAAGTAGTAAGGGTAGTGTGTTTGGCCGAGAGGACAAGTATTTGGCTGAGTGGTTTTTAGGTTTGGTTTGTTAGGCTATATTGGCTTAGGATGAGTTTCTGGCCGTGTTGCTTTGTATTTGGGTAAAGGTTGGTGTTTGTTTCAGTTTAGGCTGGATAAAAGAAAAGGATGAAGAAGATTGAGATGGTTAAGGGCGCCACAAACAAAGCTGTTTGATAACCCAAAGGAAGTTCGCCACAAAGGAATGATCTTTGATAAGAATAAGAGACTTGGTTCAACCAAGAAGCTTAGGAGAAAACTCAACTAAGTGTTTTTGCATAAAATTCAACTTGTCTCATTCTTTGATAGTATGGAAACATATAGGTGGGCTGGCTTCCTAAGGCTTCCCGAATTCATTAACTATTACAAGCAATTTCGAAATTCAAACCATATGGCTAGGCATTATTACATTCTTAATGGCTTAATTCAAAGCTTATTCGGCCATAATGCAATGGTTGTGTGCCTCATTAAGTTTTCCCTTGTGTTATGCCACGGTTTTAATACATTCCCTTGGTTTTAGCACATGTGCTTGAATATTTGAATCCCTCCTTTACTTTGTGTTGAAGATCCTCGGCCAGGCAACTTTTGTGCTCATTCACATATTGATTTGCCCATAAATATTGAAGTTAAGCCGAGTCAAAAGCATGGGATGCTTGTCCCATTTAATTCCCATTTAATTTGAGGAGGAGAATAAGGTGGGAACTTGAATCCTCCTTTGAATTTGAATCCCAACATGTGTTTAATGTCTTTAAAAAAAACTCTGGTCGTGTAGTTGCTTGGCTCATCATTATTTGGGCGGAATATATGGGATGCTTGTCTCCTTCAAAAGTTCCTTTAAGCCAAGGCGGAAACCAAGGAGATGCCTTCAATTCATTATTTGAATTTGTGTTCAGCTCATAATTGCAATTTGAATAAGACTTGATTGAAATAATGGCTTGGGAGGAAAGTGTGGGATTGTTTTAAAACTCCTCTTTAATGTTGCAAGCCTCCCTTAATGGTTGATTTAAATTTGAACTAGCCTCGAATGCCTTCCCTCTTTGTAGTTTGGCCGAGATATCCATAGTAAATGCTCAATTAAAAGGCCTGAAACATGGGGCAAAGAATATGGGATGGTGCCATAAATGTGTTGGTCGTGCCTTGATGAGCCTTCTTTGGGAAAGGGCTGAAAATGAGGCGCCTGGCCTAGTTAGCAGCTTAGTCAAGTTCCAGCGTGGCTTTGGGCTGGTCCATGCCAATATGAAGTTCCTACATAAAGCACTTTTATTTGTTGATGATAAGACTAAATGACAATAATTAAAAATGAGAAAAAGGTGGGCCTTAAAGCCACTTATTATTAAGGCAAACTACAAGAGCCTTTAATCATCCCTTGCTTGGCCATGGCCTTCAAGGGTAATATCCTCTAAGGTGAGGCACATTATGGGCCTCATGTTGTCACTTGGCCCGGTTGATGCTTGGATGTTCAGCATGATTTGGCTATGAGTGCCTTGGGCTTTCTTGGCCCTGGCCCGAGTTATGGCTCCCCCTAGGCCCATTCGGTTATCCAGGTTGAGTGGGCCTTGGCGGGTTGCTATCATCCCCTCCTTCTTGGACTGAATTCGACCTCGAATCAAGGTCGTCATTACCTGTTTCACAAGGAGAAAAATCAGCAACATTAAAAGTAGCACTAACTTTGCCATAATTACTTGGATTATTAAGACCCTTGGCATGTTTGATCCTAGGTAGGGTCACCTCAAAATACATGGATATGTCAATCTATGGTGGTTTAGGATTGGGTAGGGGCGTGTAACACCCTTGTGGTCTACCCTTTGTACTCTTCAGTAAGCATAGGCGATTTTCCTTGAAAAGGATATTCTTGTGCCTATGGGATCCCTCCCCAACAGTACTTACACAATTTTGGTTTATTTCAGCAAAATCAGCATTATGTAAGTAAGGATCCTTTAAAAACTTGAGACCATATAGCTTGGTCTCGAGAGTGGAGAGCAAATGTTGTCTCCTAGGGAGAGCATTGGCCACAATGTTGGCCTTTCCCTGCTTATGCTTTGGCACATAAGGAGATTGCTCCAGAAATTCAATCCGCCTGACATGGCGCTTATTCAGCGTGCCTTGCCTTTTCATAAATTTAAGTGACTCGCGGTCACTATATATTATAAGTTCTCTTGGTAGCTGGTATTGCTGCCAAGTCTGTAATGCCCTTACCAAGGCATACAGTTCTTTACCGTACAAGGAGTGGTTACAAGTAGGGCCTCCCAACTTCTGATTGCAGTAAGTGATTTGAGAGTCTACGCACACCCTCCAGCTTTTATTTTCCTTGGGCACGAGGATCTGCTTTAGGTTTTCTTGTATACCGTGTTTATCCTGCAATGAACCTTTTGCAAAGATTGGCAGTTCTTTAGAAACAGAAGAGTCGGTTAGTTTAAAATCATTGCAATAAAGAACATATAAAGGTGGCTTTGAGATTAAAGCACCCTTTACTTCGCCCGGAGAGGCTAGTAAACCTTTTTCCTTCTCTTTCTTTTTTTCAATCTTTTTCTCTTCGTCTTTTTTTTTATTTTTCTTTTCTTTTTCTATTTTTTTTTCTGGATCATTCTTTTTTTCTTGATCCATTTTCTCTTTTAACATTTTTTGGTCCTCACTCACTTGTTTTGGAGATAAGGGTGAGAGTACAATTTTTTTATCATAAAATACAAACGTGTACTTGTTGGAAAACCCATCATAGATGGCTTTCCTATCGTACTGCCATGGCCTGCCTAATAGCATGTGGCTGGCCTCCATTGTGACTACGTCACACAGTACGGTGTCCACATATTTCCCAATGGAAAATGGGACCTCGGCTTGGTGTTTAACGGTCATTTCTCCGACCTCATTTAACCATTGTAGCCGGTAAGGTGATGGGTGGGTCCTAGTCACTAGGTTTAGTTTGTCAACCAGCCTAGTGCTCACCACATTGGCACAACTGCCACCATCAATAATCAATGAGCAAACATTGCCCAATACCAAACATCTTGAGTGGAAGATGTTTTCTCGTTGACTTTCCTCATTCTCCTTGACTTAGCTTCCCAGAAGCCTTTGCACCATGAGTAAGTCACCTTCCGGCATCCTTGCCTCCTCATCACTCTCTTCCTCTGAACTTGTGGTTTCGGATTCTGATTCTATAACTCCATTTTTGGCCACCATAGTTCTCTTGGTTGGACATTGAGAAGCAATGTGTCCATGGCCCAAGCACTTGAAGCACTTGTCCTCCCTACTTCGGCTTGGGGCCTCCATGGCCTTCTTACCCTTGTTGGTGCTCACAACTTCTTTAGTTGTTGTGCCCTCCTTCTTTGGCTTTTCCTTCCAGCTAGATGACTCGAATTTGGTGGTGCTTGTTGAGTAGGATTTTGACTTCCTCCTCTTCAATTTTTGCTCCACCTTCATGGCTTTCTTTACCAAGTCCTCCAACTCCACATAGCTTTGTAACTCTACAACATCTTGGATGTCTTGTTTAAGCCCATGAAGAAACCGTGCCATAGTGGCTTCACGTTCCTCCCGAAGGTTGGCTCTTATTAGGGCCAGCTCCATCGCCTTATAGTACTCATCTACTGACTTGCTTCCTTGAGTCAGCCTTTGAAGTTTGTTATAAATGTCCCGTTGGTATGACGGGGGCACAAACCTCTTCCTCATAATTGTTCTCATTTCCTCCCATGTGCTCACTAGTTGAGTACCACACCTTCGCCTATTGATGACAACCTCTAGGGGTGGTTGCCTTTTTGTTATCAAACTTTGATTTGATTTGTTGTAAGGATCGTGTCTTGTTGTTTGAAAGCCTCTTCGTTGTTTGCTTTGCCTTTCTTTGACTTGTTTCTTGCTTTACTTGTGAATTCTTGATTGTTGACTTCTTGGTGTTGAAAAAAAAAACGAATTTGTGGCTATGTTGGGAAATTTGTATGGGGGACGTGTATGGAATTGTAGTGTGGGTGGTTTGATTATTTGGTTAAGTGTTTTTAGGAAGATGGGCGGGGGTATGAAGGGTGATGGAGCCACAAACACAATGTGTTTGATAAGCCTGCGAAGTTCGCCACAAGAATGGAATTCTTGATAAGAACAAAACCTTGGCTCAACCAAGAAGCTAGGAGAATACTCACTAACAAGGAATTTAATCCAAATAAAAACTCAAACTCCAACTGTTTTATTCCATGTGTTTCATCACTTATATATAGGGAAATAAATTGCAAAAGTAAAAGATTGACTTAGCCTAATTATGCCATGTGGCTTACAAAAGATTTGATAATATTAATCCAAATCCTAGAAATAATATCCTTGGCTGATTCAGCATGACCTTTAAAAGATATTCTTCAAGATTAGCAAGATATTTTGTTTTGGATCTTCAACAAATCTTTGTCATATTTAAAAGATATTTTTCCAAGATTAGCAATATTGGTTGTTATGGATCTTCAACAAATCTTTGTCATCTTTAAAAGATTTTCTTTAAGATTAGCAAGATTGGATGTCATGGATCTTCAACAAATCTTTTTCTCATCTTTAAAAAATATTCTTCAAGATTACCAAGATTGGATGTCATGGATCTTCAACATATCTTTTCCTCATCTTTAAAAGATATTCTTCAAGATTTCTTTATTTGTAACTGAAGATGGTGTGCCAATATTGCATTATGTTAGTTTCCAAGGGGTTGTCCTTCAAATCGTAGGGCACCCCCCCCCCCCCCCCTTGTCTACTATCATTCCCTCCTTCTTGAAGAAGATTTGTCCTCAAATCTTAAAGGCTTCATGTATTTCAATCCAAGGCAAACTTTGACAAGCCCTTTATTAATTCTACTTGTTTGTCCTTTGGAAGGACTTATTCTCCTACTGCTATGCTCGATCCAAACCTCCTGGATCAAACACACGCCTCACAAAGCCACCTTTGATATCTAATTCTTGACTTTTCCCTTCATCTTGCTTTATCAAGCTACTTCTTGGACCACCATGTAACTTTAAAAAGATACAATTAGAATCCACAAAAACATTGGAAATATTAGTTCGAAAAAAATGTAATGATGTATGGTGACTTGATATGGTATGCAAAAGGTTTATCCTTAAAGGATGTAATGCTTGGCTCAGAAACATATTTTCATTTGGCTCCATGGTAGAAATCCTAAACGGAGTCACACTAACTACAAAGTAATGAAAATTCCTATCTAAGCAATTTATATTGGGTTTTACTAACAAGGCTGAGGTGGGCTTCTTGTTCTCAAGGAGTTCATTCCACTCGTTCCCCCTGGTCTTAGGATAATGCCATTGACTAAGTTGTTGATCACTGCTATGCAAAGGCCAATCATTTCCTAATCTATTCTTGAAGCACATATATTCGGAATTTATTGGGCTTTCAAGACATGGTTGGAAAATCTTTGGTGGGTCTGAGATGGGTTCCATGTTTTCAAATTCCTCTATTGGTTGTAAAATTTGAGGGGTATCCTTAGAAATTTCATGAATACCATTAGGCACAAGAGTTTCATCAAGAAAGTCGAATTCTATGCAAAGTTCCTCAATTTTATTTTCACTCAAAGTATTTTCTTTACCCTCTCTTTGCTTTTCAGTCAACTCTTCCTTTTCCACAAGTGTTTCACTCATGTTTTTTTTTGTTTCACTCCTCTCATGCTTTCTTTCTCTCCTTGTGGTATCACATTTTTCTAACGCCCTCTTGAGCTCCTTAGAGAAATCTGATTGCTCAAACCTCTTCCTCATAATTGTTCGCATTTCCATGTTGTCACAAGTTGAGCACCACACCTCAGCCTATCCTTCTGAAATTGATCCCACCAGACCATTGCATATTCTTTGAACTCTAATGCAGCCACCTTTACCTTTTTCTCCTCGGAATAAGTGTGGCAGTCAAAAACTTGCTCGATCTTCATTTCCCACTCCAAGTATGCCTCCGGATTGTTCATTCCCATAAATGTGGGAACCTTGATTTGGACTCCCTCTACTTGTTCATCCCTCCTCCTTTCCCTTTGATTCTCCTCTTCATTCCTCCTTTCCCTCCGCCTTCTTCTCCTCCTTTTTGCCTCTGAATCGGATGACTCATCATGGCTGGATTGCCTCCGATTATGTGAGCGGTCTTGTTGGATTTGCATGTCTGCCATCTGTTGTTTAAAGGTCCCAATCTCTTCATGTAGCTCATGTAGAACAGATGTGAAGGCCTTGGTTCTTGGTGGCACCATAGGTGAAGATGTAGTAAACATTTCTCACTATCACTCAAGTGTTTCACTCAAAAAATTTGTTTCTCTCAACTCACTATTCTCTCCTTGGGGTTCTAGATTGAACCAAAAGAAGTTCCGGATAATGTTCTTGTATGGCGGTTTTTTGTGGCTTTGTAGATGGTGGTTTATTTTTGAGGATTTATGGGAGTTTGGATGTGTGTATGTGGCTAGTGGTGGTTTATAGGTGGTAACAAGGCAGAAACAAACAAGACAAATTTTTTTGGTGCTTGATGGCTTTGATTCGGCCAAAAGCTTTTGTTTTTGCTTTTTGGTGTAGGCTGTTATTTGCTTTCGGTGGCCAATGATTTTAGGAACCTGCACTCAGAAAATTCAAACAATGTAAAGTAATGGTCTCGGCTTTAGCCAAGACATAATTTCGTGCACTCATAAATGATTGCCACGTGGTTTGCATTCTCAATCTGGAAAGAAAATCATTGAGTTTGAATTCTTTCCCTCTTTGCACGCCTAGCTTGATATGGTTGGGGATTATCATGTATCCTTGATTTTCCTCTCAAATGTCACGAATTCCTTCTTGGTTCAAATGAGGCAAGTATTCATACTTTCCTTATTGGTTAATTCCCACGCCCAAATAGAGTCTAGATTCAATGTTTCTCCACAAGGCAAGTTACATGCCTATTTTAAATGGTGAAGGCATTGATTCCACTTGAATTCTTACCACCTAGCCAAGAAAGGAAAGTATTAACTCCTTGGATTTGCATATACACAGCTGCCCTTTGTTTTGGAAGGTCTTCAATGCATGTTTTGAATTTGAAATAATGCATTTGGCTGATTTGAGCAATGCCACACGACTTGGGCTCAAAAAGGAAAGAATCTCAGTAATGAACAAAGCACACAACTTCAAAGCCTTATTACAAAACTTAAAACATATTGTGAAAATAAAAGAAATATAAAACATAAACTAATTTAAATGTGGGACAAAGGACCCCCACTTTATTATTGCAAATAAATAAAATGTCCTTAAGCTTTATGAAAGGTGGCAAAGTAAAGGACAAGTTCTTCAAAAAGTTGGGTTACCCCCCTGGGTCTCATCATCAATGTGGACGGTGGCCTCTTAAAATATGGTCACTAATTCAGATTTGAATAATTTACGTGCATGGCTTGCATGTAGGATTCTCACGTGGACATAGGCCTTAGCATGGCTACGTGCATGGCTTGCATGTAAGCTGCTCACATGGACTTGGCCTTGGCTTGACTTTGTGCATGGCTTTGCATTCTTGATGTTTACGTGGCTGACTTGGCCTTAGCTTGTCTTGTGGACAGCTTCATCCCCATCTCCCTGATCAAAAACTATCTTCTTGAATTGCTTAGGACCCCATACATATGCATCTTCATCTCCTTGCTCAATAGCAATTTTCTTTAATCTTTCTCTCCAACTCTCCACATATTCATCAAGGGTCAACCCGTTGATAAATACCTTAGAACCATTACAAGCATTGTTGATGTTTTTGGTTGAAATTTTTTTGTCCTTTTTGAGCTATCATCCTTCAACAATAAGGTTGATTCTTCATTACTACTCGTCTAATAGCAACCCGCCAAGGCCCATCAACCTGGATGACCTAATGGGCCTAGGGGGAGCCATAACTCGGGCCAGGGCCAAGAAAGCCCAATGCACTCTTGGCCAAATCATTCTGAACATCCAAGCATCAACGGGGTCAAGTGACACCACGAGGCCCATAATGTGCCTCACCTTAGAGGACATGACCATTGAAGGCCACAGCCAAACAAGGGCTAACTAAGCTTTTTGTTCTTTGCCTTAATAATAAGTGGTTGTTAACACCACGTTTTCCATTATTTATTTAAACTTTGGGTATTTTAATTAGCATTTAATAAATCCATGTTGCATGTAGGATTGCCAAGTCAACTCCCAAAGGCTGCTGACTAAGCCAAGCTACAACCTGACCAGGCAAGATGACTAGGCCAAAGGCGCCTACCTTTTTATTCTCCTCATGCTTCATGCCATGTTGATTGAGTAAATTAATATGAGTAACTCAGTCAAGCTTCAAAGAAGGAAGGCATTCAAGGGTAAATTCAAATTCAAACTAACCATTGAAGGCACATCCCATATTTTCAGCCAAAGTCATCAATGGGAAATTCAAGACACGGCCAAGCACAAGGAAAACATCCCACACTTTCAACTCATCTTAAACACAGCACATTAAGGCTGAATTCAAACTTGAATCAACTTTAAAGTGTGGGCTAAAAACGTGGAAACACATCCCTCATCTTCCGCCCATGCTTTCAATATGTTTTTGAACTTGATTTGCCTACATTAAAAGCTCAGCCAAGGCACATAATTCACACATGGCTCAATTCAAACAAGGGAGTAAAAGCACCCACCAAATCAGCCACGGTTTTAAGAGACTTAACCAAGGAGACAACCCTTCCATATTTTCCTCCTATGCTTTTAAAGAGCTACAACACGACCAAGTGTTACCAAGCACATGCTCAAGAATTCAAATTCAAACAAGCACCAAATCAGCCAAGGCTTTATGGAATTAATATGGAGAGACAACAATCCCACATTTTCAGCCCAAGGCATTGAAGGCATAAATCCACACGGCCAGCAACATGAGGAAATGAGCACATGTTCAAAACATTCAAATTTGAAAGGGAATTCAATAGCTATCCTAGAATTCCGCCTCGACTTAAATAAGGAAGCAAGAGACAAGGCCCTTTATCATTATGGCCAAAACCGTGGGACTTGGCCAAGCAAATGCCAATGTCCAAATACATTTGGCATGTGTTTGATTTGCACACTTAAGTTAGCTTTTAAATTTCCCATAAGCTTAGCATCATGTTTAAAGAATGAAATCAATGTAATAATGTAGCTTGCCATTTTCAAATTCAAACTTCCAAGAGAGAGCCTCACGGCCAGCCCCACACTATATGTAAGAAAGGAAACTCATGAAATGAGGCACCTTGAATTTTATGCAAAAATATTTTAGTGAGAATTCTCTCCTAAGTTTCTTGGTTGAACCAATAGTATTGTTCTTATCAAACATCCTTGTTTGTGGCGAACCTCATTAGGCTTATCAAACAAAACCTTGTTTGTGGCGCCATCCATCTTCTATCTTCTTCATTTTCTTTTATCCTTCCCAACCTCAAAACATCCATTACCTCTCGGCCACATAAAACCAAACACATCCCAACCGAATCCATTACAAAGGCATGGCCTAAACACAACCCAATTCCTACCCGAAACACTCAAGCCAAATTACTTTAACCAATCTCGGCCAAATACCAAATTTCACCCTCTCGGCCAAGACACAATAAAACAAACCGTATCCTACCCAAAAGCCAAAAGCCAACCCACTCACACATAAAACAACCAAAATAACCAACAAAAAGTATCCTTCAAATCATAAGCCAACTTCAAACAAAACGATCTTACAAAAATACCAACCCCCACAAGGAGGTTGCTATCATCGTCTTTGTCCAATGCACATGATCCTCCACTTCTTCAAGTTACACACGTTGATTAGTATGTGGAATAACACTAATCATTTCTTGAGGAAATATTTGACCAACAACCTGCAAAAATTGTTGAACAAATATTGACAAACAATTGTTATAAGTAGTATGGTCAGTAATAACATAAAATTCCCCACAAGAGGGTAGGTATAAGGGTTGCCTTGACACAACAGCATCCGTAATCTCACTTCGAATTTCACTCATAGTATTTGCACTCTTTGTGTTTTCACTCAAAGCACTTTCACTCAAAGTAGTCTAACTCAAAGTATTTTCCTCACTCAAAGTGTTTTCCTCACTCACAAGTGTTTCACTCAAAACTTCCCTACTCACAAGTGTTTCACTCATGATCTCGGGCTATCTTTTTCCCTCTGTGGATTCACATTGTAATGCCATTTCGAAATCCTCTATGATTTGGCTCAACTTGGATCGGCTTTGAACTTTATTGTGATTGGTTTGGTGATAGGCCTTTGGGGCATAACTTAACCTCATCGCACTTTTCAATCTTTCCCAAGTATCGATTGGTTTAATATCAAATCTACTCCACTCCTTTTGGATTTGAACCCACCAGCTTAAGGCATAATCCTTAAATGCTGAAGTAGCCAACATAACCTTTTTCTCTTTGTTGTAAGAATTACAATTGAAGACTTTTTCCATCTTAATTTCCCACTTCAGATAGGTTTCTGGATCATTCTTCCCAATAAAGGAGGGAACCTTTATTTTCGCTTCCCTTTTAGGAGGTTTCCTTTCAAATTCTAGCCTCAATTCTTCCATTTGCCCTCGAATGGTTCGGAGTTCAGATTTTATTGCTTGCAAGGTTGCTTCAAAGGTTGGTGTCCTAGGAAATTCATTTGGACTCCTTTTTGGACTATACATATCTTTCTTCATTTTTTTTTGAATTAAAATCATCAAGCATGACTAGCTCTAATACCACCTGATAGCAACCTCCTTGTGGGGGTTTGTATTATTGAAACGATCGTCTTGTTTGATGATTCACCTTTGAATTGATGTATGCGGAAATTGGTATTTTTGGATGTTTTTGGGTTTGGTAATTCGGTTTGGTTGTTTTTGGATGCTTTTTGGGTTGTGTATATGACAGCAACCTCCCAATGGTTGGTATTTCCTTGAAGATCGTTTTGCTTGAAACTAGCCCAAAAAGTGAGTTTTGTAACTTTCGGATATTTTTGGATAATTTTTGGGTTGTTTATGGGTGTTTTTGGTTGGCTTAGGGTTTTAGGGGCTGGACAATGTCTTTGGCCTAGTTTATGGCCGAAAGTAGTGAGGGTGATGTGTTTGGGCTGTTTTGGTCGAGAGTGGCTTTAGGGGAGTTTTGGTGCGGCTGGACTTGGCTTAGGGTGCTTGGTTGTTTGCCTTTGTATTTAGCCGTGTATGGTTGGTCAAGGGGATTTAAATTAAGGTAGGATAAAAGAAGCTGGAAATAGACTTGAGAGGGAAAACGCCACAAGCCTGAGCTTGATAAGTTGAGTGATATCCACCACAACAAGTATGTTGATAAGGATTGTTTGGAGGCGCCACACCAAAAGGATGATAAGCCAAAAACGCCACAAGCAAATGCTTGATAAGTTTATAGGGGTAGGAGCAAAGCTCAACTCAACACAATGTGTTTTTTCTTAATCAAATTCAACTTAAAGTTACAATTGGAGTTTGGCTTACATATATAGAGCTAAGCCACGGTTTTGGCTCCTAAACTAATGCTAACACTAATTTGAAATTCAAATAAAAAAATACATGAAAATATCCTAAGTTTAAGCATGTGGACGTGAATGAGGCCTAGTGCATGGCATCCCTGTTGGCGGCTAGGTTGATGCATGGCTTTAAGGTAGCACACCAAGCCTTGTAATTCTACATGCCTCCTTTATGTGCCTCAAGTGGTCCCCACATGCCATTTAAGTTCAGCCACTAGAACTACCACACCAAGCCTTGTAATTCTACATGCCTCCTTTATGTGCCTCAAGTGGTCCCCACGTGCCATTTAAGTTCAGCCACCAAAACATGGCCTTGAAACCGTGGCTGCATAAATGCTCTTGTTTTGGTTTCATGCATCCCCTTTTAATGTAGAAACATACTTAATTTTATAGGGGACCACGAAATTACTCTTAGAATTAAGATGCATTGTAATCTCCATGAGTCATTTAATGTGGACGGTGGCTTCTTAATTAGTGGACACCAAATTTGACTTGAGTCTTTCCTCATGCATGCCTTGGCCGAATTTGCACAGATTTGGCCATGCATTGTGCCTTGCCTTCTTGTCTTGCATGGGCCGAGTCATGGAAAGTCTATATGGAGCCCATCATGACGTAAAAACATTGCAACAAATGAAACTAACATAAGTCCTAAGAAAACATATAAAACTTGACTAAAAATTAAAGGTGGGACATAGGACCCCCACTTATTTAATACAACAAAATAATGAAAATGTCATTTAAGCCCATAAGTAAATATGGCCTTGGCGGGTTGCTATCCTACTCTCCCTCTTGAAGTGAATTCGACCTCGAATTCGGCTCCACATAACCTTTCGCTTCCACTATGCTTAATCCAAACCTCCTGGATCAAACACTCGCCTCTCAAATCCATATTTTTTAACACCATTTTTGTTTGATCTTACACTAGCCTTGTTACTTGACACAAGTAAAACATAAAACATGTTGCTTGTAAAAGGATGTGATGATGCATGAGGACTAACTATGTTATGCAACATTTTTTGCCCCAAATTTGAAATTACAAATGGAGTCATACTAATTACAAAATAATGAAATTTTGTATCCAGCCGCATTACACTACATTGTGTGATCAAGTTAGATGCATCCTTCTCAATATCTTGGGGTTCCATGGATGTTAAAATTTTTGAGGCCTCCTTAGGAAGTTCATGCACATCCAAACAAACATCATTATGCACAAGAGTTTCCTCATGAAAACTAGAATCCAAGCAAAGTCCCTTGCTTTTAATTTCACGCTCTTGTTTTTCACACAATGTTTCATTTCTCTCCTCTTCCAACTTTTCTCTCAACGTTCGTTGATCCTCTTTTACTTGTTTAGGAGATAATGAAGACAACACCACCTTTCGGTTTAGGTGTAAAAAGGTTGTTTTGTTTGAAAAACAATCATGGAGGGTTCTTTTATCATATTGCCATGGACGACCCAAAATTATATTGCACGCCTCCATATGAGCCACATCACAAAGAACCAAATCTTCATACTTCACTATGGAGAAGGGAATTCCGACTTGCTTATTCACAATGACTTCCCCATCTTCATTTGACCGTTGAAGTCGATAAGGAGAGGGATGTGGTATAGTTATAAGGTTTAGCTTTTTGACAACTCTTGAACTAACAATGTTGGCACGGTTGCCACTATCAATCATCAATAAGCATACCTTACCATAGACAAAACATCTAGAATGAAAGATGTTGTTCCTTTGGCTATCCTCATCCTCCATAATTTGGTTTTCAAGCAAAGCTAGCTCTAATACCACTTGACAGCAACCTCCCAATTGTTGGTATTTCCTTGAAGATCGTTTTGCTTGAAACTAGCCCAAAAAGTGAGTTTTGTAACTTTCGGATATTTTTTGATAATTTTTGGGTTGTTTATGGGTGTTTTCGGTTGGCTTAGGTGATAGCAACCTCCTTGTGGGGGTTGGTATTTGACTTTGATCGTTTTGTTTGAAGCCTTGGTTTAGGAAACTTTAGGACTATTTTTGGTTGTATTTTTGGGTGTTTAAGTTTGGTCACGGCTGGCTTTTGGCTTTGAAGGTTGGAGAATGTATTTGGTGAGTTTTCTGGTTGAATGTGATGAATTTGGGGTGTTGGTTTGAGGATTGATGTCTTTGGCCAAGGCTTGTATATGGGAATGGTTGGGTTAGTGTTTGGCCAAGGGTGTCTCGGTTAGGTGTGGGAATTGGTGTTTGGCCGAGGCTTGTGGTTGGTTGGGTTGTGTTTGGTCATGGTTTTGGATAAAAGAATGGTGAAGAAGATTGAAATGGAAGGCGCCACAAACTGAAATGTTTGATAAGCCAATTGAGGTTCGCCACAAACAAGGATGTTTGATAAGAACTTTACTCTTGGTTCAACCAAGAACTTAGGAGAGAATTCTCACTAACAATTTGCTTTTGCATAAAATTCAACTTATTCATTCCATGTTCAGAATTCATACATATAGGATGGGCTAGCTTCCTAAGGCTTCCCGAATTCAATGCTCAATTAAAAGGTTTTTGAAATTCAAATGCATAAACTATTACTACAATAACTCAGCCATAAAGCATGATAGTTAACACAAGCTGAAACTAAGGAATGCTTGTCTCCACGTGTGTTTTGAAGTCTGACTTGCCTTAGGTGAGTGTATGTGGACATTTTATTCAAATGCCTCTTTAAAACTCTCCTTGCCTTTTTCCCTTGTGTGAAGTCTCGGTTTAAATTCTCCTTGGCTTTAGCACATGTGTATGTTTGCCATTGAAACCAAGGAGGAGAATAAGGAGGCCTTTAATTCATGGTTTGAATTTGAATTCCCATGTGTTTATGCCTTGGCTGTGTTGTATGTTGGAGTATTTAAGGCATGGCTGAAAATATAGGATGTGCCTTCAATGGTTGTTTGAATTTGAAACTAGCCTTGAATGCCTTCCCTCTTTTAGCTTGGCCGAAATTTCCATAGTAAGTGCCATAATTGTGTTTAAGTCCCATTTGAATTTGAAATTCAGCCTTGAATGCATGCTTTAAAGAGAGGCAGAAAATGTGGGATTGGCCTTGAATGCCTAGGCGGAAGATGTGGGACTGGCCTTGAATGCCTAGGCGGAAAAACAGGCGCCTTGTCCAGGGCAGCTGGCTCGGTCAGGCTTGGCTTTTGGCCTAGTCAGCATCATTGAAGGTTTGGCCGTGGCATTTCATGTGTTGGGCTAAAATAGACGAGCATTTGTTCAGCCTTTGAAGTACACGTGCCTCCTACATCCAAACATTTTATTAGATGATAATTATTATAAGAGCAAGCTAAAATATATAATCAAACGTGGTTGGACCACTTATTATTAACATAAAGACACATAAAAGAAAATCAACATTTATTTCCATTATAGCCGTGGCCTTCAAAAGGCTCATCCTCTACAAGGAGGCAATTTGTGGGCTTCCTATCCTCACTTGGCCCAATTGATGTGAGGGTATTCAATTTAAGTTGGCCAAGTATGCCTTGGGCCTCCTTGGCCTTGGCCCAAGTTATGGGTCCTCCTAGGCCCATTAGGTCATCCAAGTTGATGGCCCTTGGCGGGTTGCTATCATCCCCTCCTTATTAGATTGAATTCGACCTCGAATCAAGGTCTTCATTACCCGTTTCAAAGAGAGATAGGTTAGCAATATTAAAACTAGCACTAACAGTGGCATAATCAATTAGAATATTAATTTTATAGGCATTATTGTTTATTCTTACAAGATCCTTGCCATTTTTTATCCTAGGTAGGGTCACCTTAAAATCCACGGATAAGTTAATCCATGGTGGTTCAAGAATGGGTAGGGGCGTGTAAAGCCCTTGTGATTTACCCTTTGAACTCTTTGGTACGCATAAGCGATTTTCCTTGAAAGGAAATCCTTGTGTCTATGGGATCCATCCCCAATAGTACTCACACAATCTTTGTTTAATTCAGCAAAATCTATATAACGCAAGTAAGGAGAAGGTTTGTGCCCCCATCTTATCATAGGGACATATACAACCAACTCCAAAGGTTGACTCAAGGGGGCACAAACCTTCTCCTTACTTGCGTTATATTGATTTTGCTGAATTAAACAAAGATTGTGTGAGTACTATTGGGGATGGATCCCATAGACACAAGGATTTCCTTTTCAAGGAAAATCGCTTATGCGTACCAAAGAGTTCAAAGGGTAAACCACAAGGGCTTTACACGCCCCTACCCATTCCTGAACCACCCTGGATTAACATATCCATGGATTTTGAGGTGACCCTACCCAGGATAAAAAATGACAAGGTTCTTGAAAGAATAAGTAATAATGCTTATAAGATTAATATTCCAAGTGATTATGGCAATGTTAATGCTAGTTTTAATGTTGCTGACATATCTCCATTTGAAACAGGTAACGAAGACCTTGATTCGAGGTCGAATTCAGTCCAAGAAGGAGGGGATTATAGCAACCCACCCAAGGCCATCAACTTGGATGATCTAATGGGCTTAAGAGGGCCCATAACTCGGGTTAGGGCCAAGAAAGTCCAAAGCACTCTTGGCCAACATGTGCTAAGCCTTCAAACATCACTTGGGCCAAATAACCATATGAGGCCCATTAATTGCCTCCTTATAGAGGATGAGCCTTTTGAAGGCCACAGCTAAGATTTTAAGGTAGCACACCAAGCCTTGTAATTCTACATGCCTCCTTTATGTGCCTCAAGTGGTCCCCACATGCCATTTAAGTTCAGCCACCATAACTAGCACACCAAGCCTTGTAATTCTACATGCCTCCTTTATGTGCCTCAAGAGGTCCCCACGTGCCATTTAAGTTCAGCCACCAAAACATGGCCTTGAAACCGTGGCTGCATAAATGCTCTTGTTTTGGTTTCTTGCATCCCCTTTTAATGTAGCCAACGTACTTAATTTTATGGTGGACCACGAAATTACTCTTAGAATTAAGATGCATTTTAATCTCCATGAGTCATTTAATGTGGACGGTGGCTTCTTAATTAATGGACACCAAATTTGACTTGAGTCTTTCCTCATGCATGCCTTGGCCGAATTTGCATAGATTTGGCCATGCATTGTACCTTGCCTTCTTGTCTTGCATGGGCCGAGTCATGGAAAGTCTATATGGAGCCCATCATGACTTAAAAACATTGCAACAAATGAAACTAACATAAGTCCTAAGAAAACAAACAAAACTTGACTGAAAATTAAAGGTGGGACATAGGACCCCCACTTATTTAATACAACAAAATAATGAAAAAGGTCATTTAAGCCCATAAGTAAATATGGCCTTGGCGGGTTGCTATCATACTCTCCCTCTTGAAGTGAATTCGACCTCGAATTCGGCTCCACATAACCTCCCGCTTCCACTATGCCTAATCCAAACCTCCTGGATCAAACACTCGCCTCTCCATATTTTGTTACACCATTTTTGTTTGATCTTTCACTAGCAATGTTACTTGACACAAGTAAAACATAAAACATGTTGCTTGTAAAACGATGTGATGATGCATGAGGACTAACTATGTTATGCAACATTTTTTGAGGCGTCCTTAGGAAGTTCCTTCACTTCCAAACAAACATCATTATGCACAAGAGTTTCCTCATGAAAACTAGAATCCAAGCAAAGTCTCTTGCTTTTAATTTCACGCTCTTGTTTTTCACACAATGTTTCATTTCTCTCCTCTTCCAACTTTTCTCTCAACCTTCGTTGATTCTCTTTTACTTGTTTAGGAGATAATGAAGACAACACCACCTTTCGGTTTAGGTGTAAAAATATTATTTTGTTTGAAAAACAGTCATGGAGGGTTCTTTTATCATATTGCCATGGACGACCCAAAATTATATGGCACGCCTCCATATGAGCCACATCACAAAGAACCAAATCTTCATACTTCCCTATGGAGAAGGGAATTCCGACTTGCTTATTCACAATGTCTTCCCCATCTTCATTTGACCGTTGAAGTCGATAAGGAGAGGGATGTGGTATAACTATAAGGTTTAGCTTTTTGACAACTCTTGAACTAACAATGTTGGCACGGCTGCTACTATCAATCATCAATACGCATACCTTACCATAGACCAAACATTTAGAATGAAAGATGTTGTTCATTTGTGACAGCAACCTCCTTGTGGGGTTAGTGTTCTTTACGATCGTTTTGCTTGAAATTTGGACTTGTAATGTAAATGCGGAATTTCTAGTTGTTTTTGGTATTTTTGTTTTTGGGAATTCTGGTTGTTTTTGGTATTTTTGTATTTGGGGTTGTTTGTATTGTGGTTGTGTGTAAGGGTTGTGGGATTTTGGACTGGTGCGTGGCTTGAGTCAGTCTGGCCGAGGCTGGCCTTGGGCTGACCGAGGTGCTGGAAATTCTAACCGAGGCTTTAATGTCCTGGGTAGGTTTTCTTGCCATGAGTGAGCTAGATGATGGCAATGGTTCGGTTTTGGGGTGTTTGGCTGTTTGGGCTTGTATTTGGTCGTGTGTGGATGGTTAAAGGGGATTAAATTAAGGGAAGACAAATGAAGTTGGAAAAGACTTGGGAGGGAAAACACCACAAGCCTAAGCTTGACAAGTTAAAGAATTCCACCACAACAAGGATGTTGATGAGGATGATTGGAGGCACCACACCAATAAGGTGATAAGCTAAGAAAACAACACAAGACAAGCTTGATAAGTTAAGGGGGTAGGAGCAAAGCTCAACTTAAACAACAATGTTTTTCTCTTAAAATTCAAATCTGTTTATTCATGTTCAACGTAGGAGTACAAATAGTGTGGGCTGGCCTAAGGTTCCCATGAAAATCTGACCGAGTCTTTAATGCCTAACCTAAAGCTACGTCTGACTGTCCTACTCAGCCTTCCTATTACAATGCAAAGCTTTCAAATTCGAAATAGCATAATGAAAAATAAGCAAATAATATGGGATAGTCACACAACTCATTTAGTTTGTGACTTTAACACGGTTATTCCAAAAAGGCAACATTTGAAAATCTAATGAATGCACCAAAGTGTCTTGAATGTTGGCTGGGAAAATATTATTTAGTCTTGAATGCCTTGGTCTGATTGCACACGTGGTCTTGATGACAAATTTTGTGAATGAGGCAAGTTGTTCTTGTTTTGGAAAGTTTTCCCACTCTTCAATGGCCATTCAAGTGGCTGCCTCCTCTTTAAAGGCAATAAATTCGATTATTCCCAAAAAGGCAATAAATTGATTGTGTCTTCAACGTGCCAATTTGAATTTAGGCTGGCAGGATTTGGAAAGCATTAATCTGGCCATTCAAGTTTTGGTGCATATGTGGGAATTGATGAATGTGGCATTTGTTCCTCTTTTGGAAAGTTTTCCCACTCTTCTATGGTCATTAAAACGTGCTTTGAACCAGGTTTGGAAAGCAATAATTCGATTGTTCCCGAAAAGGCAATAAATTGATTGTGTCTTCAATGTGCCAATTTGAATTTAGGCTGGCTGGATTTGGAAAGTATTAATCTGGCCATTCAAGTTTTGGTGCACATGTGGGAATTGATGAATGAGACAATTGTTCTTGTTTTGGAATTTGAATTGATTCATTAAGGTTTCCTTAACTCCTTGCTTGCCGAAATTGGAAAGTAATAACACAACCATTTAATCCTTGGTGTCCATGCTAGAAAAATCTTCCACGGTCAGATTTTGGTCATTTAGTTGACACAGTTGGAAGAGGCAACTCCTCAAGTGGTTGGAGTTTTTTTTGGAAAGCATTCAAAGTAATTCAACTTGCCCTTGCCCATGCCTAGTCATCCACACGAAATATGGCTTCCATTTATTGGCACGATTTCCCTTTAAAGTTATTAGCCTTGTGTGAAATCTGACTTTGATGGTCTGACCGAGTTTCAAGCTGGTTGTGCTTTAGGCTGGTCAAGACATCTCCATAGCTCTTTCTTCATATGGCAATTATAGGTTACAAGGCCAATAATGAACACACAAAAATTTTAAAACATAAAATAAACATATTGTCCAAGTAAAATAAAACATAACTTAAAATAATGGTGGGACACAAGACCCCCACTTATTTAATGCAAA
Organism: Lupinus albus; assembly: GCA_009771035.1. NCBI lineage: Eukaryota > Viridiplantae > Streptophyta > Magnoliopsida > Fabales > Fabaceae > Lupinus > Lupinus albus. Next base: position 106,358 of record WOCE01000068.1, read on the forward strand.
ATAGAGTAAAAAGCACTAATCCCTTAAGGAAATGTGGCCTCCACCGGGTGGTTCATCTAGTTGTATAGCATACTTGATGGATTTGTTGGCCTTCTTAGGCTTGGGCCTATGCGGGTTTCTATCATCCCCTCCTTCTTGGAGAGAATTCGACCTCGAATTTGGCTCCACGTACCCTCCAAATTCCTGTAAGGACAAATATAAAGTAGTGGGGAAAAAAAATTTGTTAGAAATCGTGGGCTTTGCAGACCCATGCTTCATTGCCACACAAATCCTTTTTTTCTTTTCATCTTTTTTTTCAATATTTTTTTCTCCTTTTTCTTTCTCAACTTTCCTTTTCAATTCTCTTTGATCTTCACCCAATTGTTTTAGAGCCAAGGGAGCTAAGACCACTTTTTTGCCTTTGTGCTCAAATGTGATCTTGTTTGAGAACCCATCATGGAGAGTCCTCTTATCAAACTGCCATGGCCTGCCTAATAATAGGTGACTGGCCTCCATTGTTGCCACATCACATAGCACGACATCTTCATATTTCCCAATTGAGAAGGGAACTTCAGCTTGCTGATTTACCACCATTTCTCCAACCTCACTTAGCCATTGTAGCTTGTATGGGTCCTAGTCACAAGGTTCAGCTTTGATAATACCCTTGTGCTCACCACATTGGCACAACTTCCACCATCTATGATCATAGAACAGACATGTCCTTCAACCAAACATCGAGTGTGAAACAAATTTTCCCTTTGACCCTCCTCATTCTCCTTAACTTGGCTTCCCAAGAGCCTTTTTACCATGAGTAGGTCACCTTCTGGTATGATACCTTTAGTTTCACTCTCTTCTTTACTTGAAGTCTCGGATTGAGACTCCACTACACCATTAGTCAACACCATGGTCCTCTTAGTAGGGCAGTGTAAAGCAATGTGTCCACGGCCTAGGCACTTGAAACACTTTACATTACGACTTTTCTTTTCCACTTCCATGGGCTGTTTTCCATTGTTCTTAGATGAACCCATGACTTCCATAGTGCTAGATGCACCCTCCTTCTTTGGTTCATCCTTCCAACTTGAGAAATTAGAGGAATACTTGTTCTTTTTCCTCTTGAGTTGAAGCTCGACCTTAATGGCCTTTTGCACCAAATCCTCTAGTTCCACATAGGATTTTAGCTCCACCACATCCTGGATGTCCTGGTTTAGGCCATGATGGAAACATGCCATAGTAGCTTCACGTTTCTCATTGAGGTTTGGCATTAGCAAGGCCAACTCCATTTCCTTGTGATATTCATCCACGGATTTTTTTCCTTGGGTTAACCTTTGGAGCTTATTGTTTATGTCCCTTTGATAGGAACTTGGCACAAACCTTCTCCGCATGGTAAGCTTCATTTCTTCCCAAGTATTAATTGGTTCGACTCCACACCTCCACCTATTATTTTGGTAATGATCCCACCACACCATGGCATACTCCTTGAATTCCAAGGCTGCCACTTTCACCTTTTTCTCTTAAGAGTAGGTGCGGTTGTCAAACACCTTTTCCATTTTCAACTCCCATTTCAAATAGGCTTCGGGATTGTTTAGGCCCACAAAGCTTGGGATTTGAACCTTGACTCCATCATTTCTGTCTCCAAAGTTCTCCTCACTATTTCTTCCCAAGTATTAATTGGTTCGACTCCACACCTCCGCCTATTATCTTTCTCCACGTGGCCTCCTCCTCCTTTCACCATCATGGGCACTTGAGTCATCATTGTGCCTATTATGGTGTCCCTTTTCGCCACGCCTTCTCCTTCTTTCTAACTCATGATTACTTGAGTCACTTTGGTGTCGCCTTCCATTCTGACTAAGTATCTCTTCCATCTATCTGCCTTTGGAGGGCTTGGATTTGAGTGCTAATATTTTGCATAACCATGGTGAAGTTGGTTGTTCTTGCGGAAATTGTTGGGCTTCGGTCGCGACTAGACATGACTTGCGGTTTTCAAGCAATACTAGCTCCTGATACCACTTGACAACAACCTCCTTGTGGGGTTGGTGTTCTGTACGATTGTTTTGCTTGAAATTTGGACTTGTAATGTAAATGCGGAATTTCTAGTTGTTTTTGGTATTTTTGTTTTTGGGAATTCTGGTTGTTTTTGGTATTTTTGTATTTGGGGTTGTTTGTATTGTGGTTGTGTGTAAGGGTTGTGGGATTTTGGACTGGTGCGTGGCTTGAGTCAGTCTGGCCGAGGCTGGCCTTGGGCTGACCGAGGTGCTGGAAATTCTAACCGAGGCTTTAATGTCCTGGGTAGGTTTTCTGGCCGTGAGTGAGCTAGATGATGGCAATGGTTCGGTTTTGGGGTGTTTGGCTGTTTGGGCTTGTATTTGGTCGTGTGTGGATGGTTAAGGGGGATTAAATTAAGGGAGGATAAATGAAGTTGGAAAAGACTTGGGAGGGAAAACACCACAAGCCTAAGCTTGATAAGTTAAAGAATTCCACCACAACAAGGATGTTGATGAGGATGATTGGAGGCACCACACCAATAAGGTGATAAGCTAAGAAAACAACACAAGACAAGCTTGATAAGTTAAGGGGGTAGGAGCAAAGCTCAACTTAAACAACAATGTTTTTCTCTTAAAATTCAAATCTGTTTATTCATGTTCAACGTAGGAGTACAAATAGTGTGGGCTGGCCTAAGGTTCCCATGAAAATCTGACCGAGTCTTTAATGCCTAACCTAAAGCTACGTCTGACTGTCCTACTCAGCCTTCCTATTACAATGCAAAGCTTTCAAATTCGAAATAGCATAATGAAAAATAAGCAAATAATATGGGATAGTCACACAACTCATTTAGTTTGTGACTTTAACACGGTTATTCCAAAAAGGCAACATTTGAAAAGCTAATGAATGCACCAAAGTGTCTTGAATGTTGGCTGGGCAAATATTATTTAGTCTTGAATGCCTTGGTCTGATTGCACACGTGGTCTTGATGACAAATTTTGTGAATGAGGCAAGTTGTTCCTGTTTTGGAAAGTTTTCCCACTCTTCAATGGTCATTCAAGTGGATGCCTCCTCTTTAAAGGCAATAAATTCGATTATTCCCAAAAAGGCAATAAATTGATTATGTCTTCAACGTGCCAATTTGAATTTAGGCTGGCAGGATTTGGAAAGCATTAATCTGGCCATTCAAGTTTTGGTGCATACGTGGGAATTGATGAATGAGGCATTTGGTCCTGTTTTGGAAAGTTTTCCCACTCTTCTGTGGTCATTCAAGTGGCAGCCTCCTAATTAAAACGTACTTTGAACCATGTTTAGAAAGCAATAATTCGATTGTTCCCGAAAAGGCAATAAATTGATTGTGTCTTCAATGTGCCAATTTGAATTTAGGCTGGCTGGATTTGGAAAGTATTAATCTGGCCATTCAAGTTTTGGTGCACATGTGGGAATTGATGAATGAGACAATTGTTCTTGTTTTGGAATTTGAATTGATTCATTAAGGTTTCCTTAACTCCTTGCTTGCCGAAATTGGAAAGTAATAACACAACCATTTAATCCTTGGTGTCCATGCTAGAAAAATCTTCCACGGTCAGATTTTGGTCATTTAGTTGACACGGTTGGAAGAGGCAACTCCTCAAGTGGTTGGAGTTGTTTTTGGAAAGCATTCAAAGTAATTCAACTTGCCCCTGCCCATGCCTAGTCATCCACACGAAATATGGCTTCCATTTATTGGCACGGTTTCCCTTTAAAGTTATTAGCCTTGTGTGAAATCTGACTTTGATGGTCTGGCCGAGTTTCAAGCTGGTTGTGCTTTAGGCTGGTCAAGACATCTCCATAGCTCTTTCTTCATATGGCAATTATAGGTTACAAGGCCAATAATGAACACACAAAAAGTTTAAAACATAAAATAAACATATTGTCCAAGTAAAATAAAACATAACTTAAAATAATGGTGGGACACAAGACCCCCACTTATTTAATGCAAAATAGAGTAAAAAGCACTAATCCCTTAAGGAAATGTGGCCTCCACCGGGTGGTTCATCTAGTTGTATAGCATACTTGATGAATTTGTTGGCCTTCTTAGGCTTGGGCCTATGCGGGTTCCTATCACTTTGGCTATCCTCATCCTCCATAATTTGGTTTTCAAGCAAAGCTAGCTCTGATACCACTTGACAGCAGCCTCCCAATGGTTGGTATTTCCTTGAAGATCGTTTTGCTTAAAACTAGCCCAAAAAGTGAGTTTCGTAACTTTCAGATATTTTTGGATAATATTTGGGTTGTTTATGGGTGTTTTCGGTTAGCTTAGGGTTTTAGGGGCTGGACAATGTCTTTGGCCTGGTTTATGGTCGAAAGTAGTGAGGGTGATGTGTTTGGGCTGTTTTGGTCGAGAGTGGCTTTAGGGGAGTTTTGGTGCGGCTGGACTTGGCTTAGGGTGCTTGGCTGTTTGCCTTTGTATTTGGTCGTGTATGGTTGGTCAAGGGGATTTAAATTAAGGTAGGATAAAAGAAGATGGAAATAGACTTGAGAGGGGAAACGCCACAAGCCTGTGCTTGATAAGTTGAGTGATATCCACCACAACAAGGATTTTGATAAGGATTGTTTGGAGGCGCCACACCACAAGGATGATAAGCCAAAAACGCCACAAGCAAATGCTTGATAAGTTTATAGGGGTAGGAGCAAAGCTCAACTCAACACAATGTGTTTTTTCTTAATCAAATTCAATTTAAAGTTACAATTGGAGTTTGACTTACATATATAGAGCTAAGCCATTGTTTTGGCTCCTAAACTAATGCTAACACTAATTTGAAATTCAAATAAAAAAATACATGAAAATATCCTAAGTTTAAGCAAGTGGACGTGAATGAGGCCTAGTGCATGGCATCCTTGTTGGCGGCTAGGTTGATGCATGGCTTTAAGGTAGCACATCAAGCCTTGTAACTCTACATGCATCCTTTATGTGCCTCAAGTGGTCCTCACGTGCCATTTAATTTCAGCCACCAGAACTAGCACATCAAGCCTTGTAATTCTACATGCCTCCTTTATGTGCCTCAAGTGGTCCCCACGTGCCATTTAAGTTCAGCCACCAAAACATGGCCTTGAAACCGTGGCTGCATAAATGCTCTTGTTTTGGTTTCATGCATCCTCTTTTAATGTAGCCAACATACTTAATTTTATGGGGGACCACGAAATTACTCTTAGAATTAAGATTCATTTTAATCTCCATGAGTCATTTAATGTGGACGGTGGCTTCTTAATTAGTGGACACCAAATTTGACTTGAGTCTTTCCTCATGCATGCCTTGGCCGAATTTGCATAGATTTGGCCATGCATTGTACCTTGCCTTCTTGTCTTGCATGGGCCGAGTCATGGAAAGTCTATATGGAGCCCATCATGACTTAAAAACATTGCAACAAATGAAACTAACATAAGTCCTAAGAAAACATATAAAACTTGACTGAAAATTAAAGGTGGGACATAGGACCCCACTTATTTAATATAACAAAATAATGAAAAGGTCATTTAAGCCCATAAGTAAATATGGCCTTGGCGGGTTGCTATCAGCATAATTGTGTTTTCGTGAGGTGTAAGTGTTTGGACGTGTATGATGGGGTTATGAAGTGGTTGTGGGTATAGTTGGATAAAAGATGGTGAATAAAATATGAAGGGGTAAGGTTCCACAAGCATGAAGCTTGATAAACCAAATGAGATCCGCCACAACAAGGATGTTGATAAGGATTAGGTGAGGCGCCACACCAATGAAGGTGATAAGCCAAGGAACACCACAACAAGGTGATATGTTAGGAGCATAACTGATAGCAACTGATAGCAACCCACCAAGGCCCATCAATCTAGATGACCTAATGGGCCTAGGAGGAGCCATAACTCGGGCTAGGGCTAAGAAGGCCTAAGACACATTAGGCCAACTAGTCCTAAACATCCAAGCAGGCGCTGGGCCAAGTGACACCACAAGGCCCATAACTTGACTCATCCTAGAGGACATTCCCCTTGAAGGCCACAACCAAGCAAGGGAGAATTAAAGGCTTGGATGCTATTTTTGTTTTTCAAATAAGTGGCATTAAGTCCACAAGATTTATTTAATACTTGCCTTAATTTATTTTCATTGGCTTTAAATTTTTACATGTACGAATAACATGGCCAAGCCCAAGCCACGCTGGACAAGAAGAGAATCTGACCTGGCCTTAGGCGTCGCACATCCAGCACCAGGTGGCCTAGCATGACTCAGCATGTGACTTGGACCAGGCGCCTGAATTTCAGCCAGCTGACCTGGCCAGCATTCCTTCCTGCCGCATCAAGCAAGGGCCAACCAGGCGCCTTAATTCTCGCCCAGGTCATCAAGGCCAACCTAGCTTATATTCTGCCCAGTTTTTATTATGAGTTTGAAATTGGATTGCCACAATAAAGGCTCAGCCATAATAGCCACGTGCTCAAGGATTTGAATTCAAGAAAAGCCTAAAATCCAGCCATGGCTTTATGGAGTTAATGAAGAGGGACAACAATCCTCCATTTTCAGCTCATGGCTTAAAGGATGCAAGACACGGCCAAAGCAATTAAACACGTGGGGAATTCAAATTCAAACCATGAGTTAAAGGCCACCATATTCTCCTCCTCGGCTTTCAATAGCTTATACACACATGGGCTAAAGTCTAGGAGGCATTAAACCAAGGCATCAACACAAGGCCAAAAGCAAGGGAAGGACTTAAAGAGGGATTTGAATGAGAATGTTGGACAGCCGTGTGACTTGGACCCAATGTCCAAATACATTCAACATGTGCCAATTTCACATTCAATTAGGCAATAAGTTTCCCTTAGGCTTAGCTTTATGTTAGGATATTGTCATCAATGTAATAATGCTAGATCATTTTCAAAATTCAAAGGGGGCCTCACGGCTAACCCACTCTATATGTAAGAATTCTGAATATGAAATGAAGTAAGTTGAATTTTATGCTAAAAGCAATTGTTAGTGAGATTTCTCTCCTAAGTTCTTGGTTGAACCAAGAGTCAAGTTCTTATCAAACATCCTTGTTTGTGGCGAACCTCCTTAGGCTTATCAAACACCATTGTTTGTGGTGCCTTCATCTTTCTATCTTCATCATTTTCTTTTATCCAACCTATCATCACCAAGCCTAAGCCTCGGCCTAAACACATACAAAACACCCCAACCGAGACCAACACCCACCACGGCCTAAACACAAGTCCCAAACCAATCACTAGACACTTAACCCAACCATACCTCCCCTTCACGACCAAACACTAACCCATACAAATCCTAGCATCCTCTCGGCCTAACTTCATCATACAAGCCTCATTACACCTAAAGCCAAAAACAGCCAACCCCAATACACATAAACACCCAAAAACAACAAACAAAAAGAGTCCTAAAGTGTCTTAAATCAAAGCTTCAAACAAAACGATCAAGTATAAATACCAACCCCCACAAGGAGGTTGCTATCAGCAACCCACCAAGGTCCATCAATCTAGATGACCTAGTGGGCCTAGGAGAAGCCATAACTCGGGCTAGGGCTAAGAAGGCCCAAGGCACATTGGGCCAACTAGTACTAAACATCCAAGCAGCCATTGGGCCAAGTGACACCACAAGGCCCATAACTTGCCTCATCCTAGAGGACACTCCCCTTGAAGGCCACGGCCAAACAAGGGAGAATTAAAGGCTTGGATGCTATTTTGGATTTCAAATAAGTGGCTTTAAGTCCACAAGCTTTATTTAATATTTGCCTTCAATTATTTGCATTGACTTTAATTTTTTTTATGTGTAGGAATAACTTGGCCAACTTTGCTTCAAGTCCAAGCCCAGATGAAGAGATGCCACGGCCTAGGCTGACTCAGCACATGACCTGGACCAAGGCGCCTTATTTTCAGCCAGCTGACCTGGCCAGCCATGCCATTGCCGCATCAGCCAGACGCTTGATCCCTCGCCCAGGCCTTCAAGGCCAGCCCTTATTTTCCGCCTCATGCTTGGCTTAGGCGCCACCTTTTCAGCCTTGGCCATAATGGAACCACACAAGCCACGACCAGACCTAATCAAGGCAATTAACTGGTTGGAATTTAAATTCAAAAGAGTATTAAAGACATACTCCTTGCTTTCCGCCTAGGAGTTAAAGGAAACCAACAACACGGCCAAGGCAATTAACTTGGGGATTTCAAATTCAAATGAGGAATTCAATGAGGCAAAGGACCCCCAAATTTTTAATGCAAATAAATAAAATGTCCTTAAGCTTTATGAAAGGTGGCAAAGTAAAGGACAAGTTCTTCAAAAAGTTGGGTTACCCCCCTGGGTCTCATCATCAATGTGGACGGTGGCCTCTTAAAATATGGTCACTAATTCAAATTTGAATAATTTAAGTGTATGGCTTGCATGTAGGATTCTCACGTGGACATAGGCCTTAGCTTGGCTACGTGCATGACTTGCATGTAAGCTGCTCACATGGACTTGGCCTTGGCTTGACTTTGTGCATGGCTTTGCATTCTTGATGTTTACGTGGCTGACTTGGCCTTGGCTTGTCTTGTACATGGCTTGGCTGAATTGCATGGTTTGGCCATGCATGTCTTGTGGGCTTCATGTTTGGGCCAAGTCTTGGCTAGTAATTACAACCTTTTTCATGACTTAAGCTTAAAGACTAAAACAACTTAATTTCCTAAGTAAAATAAAGACATGACTTTAAAATTAAAGGTGGGACATAGGACCCCCACTTATTCAAAACAACAAAATGCAAAATAAACTTAAGCCTTCAAGCCTCCATCGGGTGGGTCATCTAGGAGTTTGGCTTGCTTGATGATCATGTGGGCTTAATTAGACTTGGGCCTAGGTGGGTTTCTATCATCGCCCCCTTCTTCGAAAGAATTCGACCTCGAATTTGATTTCACATGATCCTTAGCTTCCTGAAATGAAAAATAAGACTTAGAAGGACAAAAATTTTTGTTAGATTTTGTGGCCATGGTAGGCCCATGCTTCATTGCAACCAAAATTTGCTTTCCCTTCCCATTTTTCCTTTCATTCTTTTCTTCTCCTCTTTCTTTCCAAATTTTCTTTGGTCCTCACTCACTTGTTTTGGAGTTAAAGGAGCCAAAACCACCTCTTTGCCCTTGTGCTTTAATGTGATTTTGTTGGAGAACCCATCATGGAGAGTTCTCTTATCAAATTGCCACAGCCTACCCAAAAGTAGGTGGCCAACCTCCATTGTGGCCACATCACATAGCACAACATCCACATATTTGCCAATTGAGAAAGGCACCTCAGCTTGTTGGTCCACTATCATCTCCCCAACATAACTTAGCCATTGTAGCTTGTACGGGGATGGGTGGGTCCTAGTCACAAGGTTTAGCTCGGAAACTAGCCTTGTGCTCACCACATTAGCACAACTTCCACCATGTCCCCCAATTAAGCACCTTGTGCGAGATAAATTTTCCCTTTGGCCTTCTTCATTGGGCTTAACTTGGCTGCCCAAGAGTCTCACCATGAGAAGGTCACCTTCTGGAATCATAGCCTCGGGATCACTTTCCTCCTCACTTGAAGCCTTGGATTGAGACTCCAACACACCATTGGTTATCACCATGGTCCTCTCCTTAAACTCCAAGGCTACCTTCACTTTCCTCTCTTGAGAGTAGTTGTGGTAGTCAAAAACTTGCCCCATTTTGAGTTCTCACTCCAAGTAGGCTTCGGGGTTGTTTAAGCCCACAAAGCTTGGCACTTGGACCTTGATTCCTTCATTTCGGTCCTCATAGTTTTGGCCACCATTTTCATTTCCATGAGTCCTCCTCCTTCTTTCATCATCATAGGAACTTGAGCCACCATGGTGCCTATTGTGGTGCCTTCGGTTTCTATGCCTCCTCCTCCTTCCATTAAGCATCTCGGCCATTTGCCTTTGTAGTGTAGCAATTTGAGCCGTCATTTGTTGCATGGCCATGATAAAAGTGGCTTACCTTGGGGAAATCGTGGGGCTACGGTCTGGGCTAGACATGGCTTGTGGTTTTCAAGCAAAGCTAGCTCTGATACCACTTGATAGCAACCTCCTTATGGTTGCTATTTGCTTGAAGATCATTTTGCATGAAACTTAGCCCAAAACTGGCCTTTGAATGGTTTTCGGATATTTTTGGTTATTTTCGGTTGTTTATGGGTTGTAGGGGCAGGCTTAGGGGTTTGAGAGTGTTTGGAGTGATGGGCCTTTGTTTTGGCCGAGGGAAGTATGGTGTATGGGTAATTTGACCGAGAGGGCAAATTCTTGGCTTAGGGTGCTTGGTCTCGGCTTAGGTTGTGTAGGGGGCTGTTTGGGTTGGCTTCTGGACGTGAATAGTGTTTAGGGGTTAGGCTTGGTGTTGGATAAGTGTTGGATAAAGAATGATGAAGTAGACTTGAGATGGTAGGCGCCACAAGCAAAGCTTGATAAGCCAAAGTGTGTTCCGCCACAACAAGGATGTTGATGAGGATGGGTAGGCGCCACACCACTTAGGATGATAAGCCAAAATAACGCCACAAGCAAAGCTTGATAAGTTAAAAAGGGGTAAGGAGCTATGCTCAACTTCAAAACACAAAGGTTTTCTCTTAATCAAGTTCAAAGTTAAAGTTTACAAATGGTCGTGGCCTACATATATAGACTAAGCCACGGTTTTGGCTTCCTAGGCTAATGCTAATGCTTAATTAGAATTCAAATAAAACACATAAAAAGTATCCTAAGCTTCAAGTATGTGGTTGTGTAAGTGGCTTGATACATTGCTCCATGTTGGCGGCTGGAATGGTGTTTGGCTTTAAGGTAGCACACCAAGCCTTGTAACTCTACATGCTTCTTTAAAGTGCCTCAAGTGGTTCCCACATGTTAATTAAACTCAGCCTCCAAATAATGCCTTGAATTCGTGGATGCTTAATGGCTTGGTTTTGGTTTTATGAAACTCTTTTAATGTAGCCAACACACTTAATTCAAGGGGGACCACAAATTTAATCCACATTAATCATGCCTTGTATTCTCCATGGCCTAATCAATGTGGACGGTGGCCTCTTAAAATATGGTCACTAATTCAAATTTGAATTATTCAAGTGCATGGCTTGCATGTAGAATTCTCACGTGGACATAGGCCTTAGCTTGGCTACGTGCATGGCTTGCATGTAAGCTGCTCACGTGGACTTGGCCTTGGCTTGACTTTGTGCATGGCTTTGCATAATTGATGTTTACGTGGTTGACTTGGCCTTGGCTTGTCTTGTGCATGGCTTGGCCGAATTGCATGGTTTGGCCATGCATGTCTTGTGGGCTTCATGTTTGGGCCAAGTCTTGGCTATTAATTACAACCTTTTTCATGACTTAAGCTTAAAGACTAAAACAACTTAATTTCCTAAGTAAAATAAAGACATGACTTTAAAATTAAAAGTGGGACATAGTATCCCCACTTATTCAAAACAACAAAATGCAAAATAAACTTAAGCCTTCAAGCCTCCATCGAGTGGGTCATCTAGGAGTTTGGCTTGCTTGATGATCATGTGGGCTTTCTTAGACTTGGGCCTAGGTGGGTTTCTATCAGCTTATCAAACAAACCTTGTTTGTGGCGCCATCACCCTTCTATCTTCTTCATATTCTTTTAACCAATCTACCTTCACTCTAAAGAACTCGTCCATGCCTAAGGCAGAGGTAAGAATGTTTTTAGCCTTAAGGTCAAATTGGACTTTCCTCTTGTCCTCATTATCCGAAGAAGTTCTTGGTTTGATAGTGACAACTTCATTGACAAGATGAATTGGTATAAAGGGGTCATTTTCAATGATATCCCAAATATCCAAGTCTTGAGATTGAATGAAAATTTTCATTCTGATCTTCCAAAAGTCATAGTTTTCACCGTCAAAACATGGAGGACGGTTGATGTTGGAACCTTCTCCTAGGAAGAAATTTACCCAAACTAGAGGATCAGGGAATAATTTACCCAAACTAGCTCTGATGCCAATTGGGAGGAATAGATGGCCAACTAAGAGGGGGGTGAATTAGTTGTTTAAAAAATCACTAGGAACTTTTCAGCTTTTTCTACTTAAGTGCAAATTAACAGAGTTGTAGCGGAAGAAATTTTAGTAGAAGAAGAAGAAGTGCATAAAACAAAAAGTGTAAGGATGAAAAAAATCACACCAGAAAATTATACTGGTTCACCTTCTACCACTGAAGGCTACGTCCAGTCCTCTTGAACACCACAAGAGATTTCCACTACTGAATGAGTTTAACTTACAAGCAAAGTCACACCTAGACTCCCCCTAAGTTGTATCACTCACTCACTTCAACAAGATAGTACACAACTATCCTTGTTTTACAATGCCTCACCAAACCCTATGGTGATTACTTGAGTACAAGTATGAAGATAATAAATGGCTTAATTACAAACTCACAATGTATCTTAATGCCTTATGAAGTTTTCAGAATTCCAAAGAATGTGAAAGTTTTTCTGAAAAACTTCAAAGTGTTCTTGAATAAAAACTAAGAAATTTGTATCAAGAACTTGGATTTTTGAGTATAAAAGTTATGTTGTAATTCTGAGATCCTACAAGGTTTATATAGAGTTCCAAAATGTGTTTAGAATCACTTTCAAAAGGTATAAGTCGTTTGGGAAAAATTGAACCAAGTTGGAACATAATGGTTCAATTTAAAAGTCAGATTTTCGCAGTAACAGTACGTGGTAATCGATTACTTATCCGTGGTAATCGATTACTAGTTGAAAAACATCTGATACTGTCAATTTTTGCTTGTGGTAATCGATTACCTCAGTTGAAATTTCAAATCCAAAGTCATCTTTTGCTCTCCACTCTCGAGACCAAGCTATATGGTCTCATGTTTTTAAAAGATCCTTACATGCATAATATTGATTTTTTTGAATTAAACAAAAATTGTGTGAGTACTATTGGGGATGGATCCCATAGGCACCAGGATTTCCTTTTTAAGGAAATTCGCTTATGCGTACCGAAGAGTTCAAAGGGTAAACCACAAGGGCTTTACACGCCCCTACCCAATCCTGAACAACCATGGGTTGACGTATCCCTGTATTTTGAGGTGACCCTACCTAGGATCCAACATGTCAAGGGTCTTAATAATGCTTATAAGATTGATATTCCGGGTGATTATGGCAATAATAGTGTCAGCTTTAATGTTGTTGATCTTCCTCTTTTTGAAACAGGTAATGAAGACATTGATTCGAGGTCGAATTCAGTCCAAGAAGGAGGGGATGATAGCAACCCTCCAAGGCCCATCAATCTGGATGACCTAGTGGGGCTAGGGGGAGCCATAACTCAGGCTAGGGCCAAGAAAGCCCAAAGCACCTTTGGCCAACTTGTGCTAAGTCTTCAAGCATCACTTGGGCTAAGTGACAATATGAGGCCCATTAATTGCCTCCTTGTAGAGGATGAGCCTTTTGAAGGCCACGGCCAAGAATAAGTGGACTAACCACGTTTATTATGCCTACTATTTTAAGCATGCTTTTAGTTTTAATTAAGTTTACTAATAACCATGATGATGTGTTTCAACCGAAGCCATGAAAGTCCACGTCCAAGCATGCTGACTAGGCCAAGGCACCACATATTTAGCCAATTCATAAATGATGTTTCTCATGCACGACCAAGCATAAAGCAAACAATCCACACATTCAGCTCGGCTTAAATAAGGAACATTAAGGCTAGATACAAATTTGAATCAACCATTAAGGGAGGCTTGCAACATTAAAGAGGAGTGTTAAAGCAATCCCACATCTTCCGCCTCACTTTAAAGCATGAACTTAAGGCTGAATTTCAAATTCAAATGGGACTTAAACTCACATCCCATATCTTTTGCCTACTTTAAATAAGAATTCAAGAGATCCAACACATGTGCTAAAACCAAGGAAAGACATTAAAACCGTGGCACAACACATGTGCAAAAGGGAAGGAAAAGCTTAATGAGGCACATACTTGAATTCAAATTCAAACAAGAGTGAAGATACCATCCCCCCTTTTCCGCCTCGGCTTAAAGGGATTGAATGGGACAAGCATCCCACGTTTTTTGCTTGGCTTTACTACACTCTTCATTGCTGAATCAGAATTTGAATTAACAAATGAATGAGGCACTAAATGCCACTTGCGCGTGTAGTTTAAGATTGAATTAGAACATGAATGAGGCACTTAATACCATTAGTTCTTGTAATTCAATTTTCAAATTCGAATGGGAGCCTTAGATGGCCAGCCACACCTTATATGTAAGCCTTTGGCATTTGGAAAAGTCAAGTTGAATTTTATGCTAAAAGCAAGTGTTAGTGAGATTTTCTCTCCTAAGTTCTTGGTTGAACCAAGAGTCAAGTTCTTATCAAACATCCTTGTTTGTGGTGAACCTCATTTGGCTTATCAAACACCATTGATTGTGGCGCCTCCATCTTCTATCTTCTTCATTTTCTTTTATCCAAGCCAACCAAACACCATTAACCTACAAACCTAGCCTCGGCCAAACACAACCCATCACCCAACAACACACACTCTCGGCCTAAAACACTCAACCAACAAACCATGTCCTCTCGGCCAAACCTCATGCCCATACATACTTAACTTGCCCTCGGCCAAACATCACCACATAAGTCCTCACCCTTCATCAAACCCAGAAGCGAACCCCAAAACACATAAACAACCAAAACAGCCAACAAAAAGAGTCCTAAAAGTGTCTTACATCAAAGCTTCAATCAAAACGATCAAGTATAAATACCAACCCCCACAAGGAGGGTTGCTATCACTATCCTATCCTATCCTATCCTATCCTATCCTATCCTATCCTATCCTATCCTATCCTATCCTATCCTATCCTATCCTATCCTATCCTATCCTATCCTATCCTATCCTATCCTATCCTATCCTATCCTATCCTATCATATCCTATCCTATCCTATCCTATCCTATCCTATCCTACCTATCCTATCCTACCCTATCCTATCCTACCCTATCCTATCCTACCCTATCCTATCCTATCCTACCCTATCCTATCCTACCCTATCCTATCCTACCCTATCCTATCCTACCCTATCCTATCCTACCCTACCCTATCCTATCCTACCCTATCCTATCCTACCCTATCCTATCCTATCCTATCCTATCCTATCCTATCCTATCCTATCCTATCCTATCCTATCCTATCCTATCCTATCCTATCCTATCCTATCCTATCCTATCCTACCCTATCCTATCCTACCCTACCCTATCCTATCCTACCCTATCCTATCCTACCCTATCCTATCCTACCCTACCCTATCCTACCCTACCCTATCCTATCCATTCCAATCCTATCCTATCCTATCCTATCCTATCCTATCCTACCCTATCCATTCCTACCCTATCCATTCCTACCCTATCCTATCCTATCCTATCCTATCCTATCCTATCCTATCCTATCCTATCCTATCCTATCCTATCCTATCCTATCCTATCCTATCCTATCCTATCCTATCCTATCCTATCCTATCCTATCCTATCCTATCCTATCCTATCCTATCCTATCCTATCCTATCCTATCCTATCCTATCCTATCCTATCCTATCCTATCCTATCCTATCCTATCCTATCCTATCCTATCCTATCCTATCCTATCCTATCCTATCCTATCCTATCCTATCCTATCCTATCCTATCCTATCCTATCCTATCCTATATCCTATCCTATCCTATCCTATCCTATCCTATCCTATCCTATCCTATCCTATCCTATCCTATCCTATCCTATCCTATCCTATCCTATCCTATCCTATCCTATCCTATCCTATCCTATCATATCCTATCCTATCCTATCCTATCCTATCGTATCCTATCCTATCCTATACTATCCTATCCTATCCTATCCTATCCTATCCTATCCTATCCTATCCTATCGTATCCTATCCTATCCTATACTATCCTATCCTATCCTATCCTATCCTATCCTATCCTATACTTTCCTATCCTATCATATCCTACCCTATCCTACCCTATCCTATCCAATCCTATCCTATCCTATCCTATCATATCATATCCTATACTATCCTATCCTACCCTATCCTATCCTATCCTGTCCTATCCTATCCTATCCTATCCTATCCTACCCTATCCTATCCGATCATATCCTATCCTATCCTATCCTATCCTATCTATCCTATCCTATCCAATCCTATCCTATCCTATCTGTTCCTTTCCTATCCTATCCTATCGTATCATATCCTATCCGTTCCTATCCTATCCTATCCAATCCGTTCCTATCCTATCCTATCCTATCCTATCCTATATTATCCTATATGTTCCTATCCTATCCTACCCTATCCTATCCAATCCTATCCTATCTTATCCTATCATATCATATCCTATACTATCCTATCCTATCCTATCCTATCCTGTCCTATCCTATCCTATCCTATCCTATCCTATCCTATCCTATCCTATCCTATCCTATCCTATCCTATCCTATCCTATCCTATCCTATCCTATCCTATCCTATCCTATCCTATCCTATCCTATCCTATCCTATCCTATCCTATCCTATCCTATCCTATCCTATCCTATCCTATCCTATCCTATCCTATCCTATCCTATCCTATCCTATCCTATCCTATCCTATCCTATCCTATCCTATCCTATCACTATCCTGTCCTACCCTATCCTGTCCTATCCTATCCTATCCTATCCTATCCTATCCTATCCTATCCTATCTTATCCTATCCGTTCCTATCCTATCTTACCCTATCCTATCCTATCCTATCCTATCCTATCCTATCCTATCCTATCCTATCCTATCCTATCCTATCCTATCCTATCCTATCCTATCCTATACTTTCCTATCCTATCATATCCTACCCTATCCTACCCTATCCTATCCAATCCTATCCTATCCTATCCTATCATATCCTATACTATCCTATCCTACCTACCTATCCTATCCTATCCTATCCTATCCTATCCTATCCTATCCTATCCTATCCTATCCTATCCTATCCTATCCTATCCTATCCTATCCTATCCTAACCTATCCTATCCTATCCTATCCTATCCTATCCTATCCTATCCTACCCTACCCTATCCTATCCTATCCTATCCTATCCTATCCTATCCTATCCTATCCTATCCTATCCTATCCTATCCTATCCTATCATATCCTATCCTATCCTATCCTATCCTATCGTATCCTATCCTATCCTATACTATCCTATCCAATCCTATCCTATCCTATCCTATCCTATACTTTCCTATCCTATCATATCCTACCCTATCCTACCCTATCCTATCCAATCCTATCCTATCCTATCCTATCATATCATATCCTATACTATCCTATCCTACCCTATCCTATCCTATCCTGTCCTATCCTATCCTATCCTATCCTATCCTATCCTATCCTATCATATCCTATCCTATCCTATCCTATCCTATCTATCCTATCCTATCCAATCCTATCCTATCCTATCTGTTCCTTTCCTATCCTATCCTATCGTATCATATCCTATCCGTTCCTATCCTATCCTATCCAATCCGTTCCTATCCTATCCTATCCTATCCTATCCTATATTATCCTATATGTTCCTATCCTATCCTACCCTATCCTATCCTATCCTATTATATCCTATCCTATCATCTCCTATTCTATCCTATGCTATCCTATCCTATCATATCCTTTCCTATCCGATCCTATCCTATCCTATCCTATCCTATCCTATCCTATCCCATCCTATCCTATCCGTTCCTATCCAATCCATTCCTATCCTATTCTATCCTTGACTAGCCTATCCGATCCTATCCTATCATATCCTAAACTATCCTACCCAATCCTATCTTATCTATTCCTATCCTATCCTATTCGTTCCTATCCTATCCTATCCTATCCGTTCCTATCCTATCCTATCTAATCCTATCCTATCCTATCAGTTCCTATCCTATCCAATCCTAGCCTAGCCTATCCTATCCAATCCTATAATAAACTATCCTATCCCATCCTATCCTATCATATCCCATCCTATCCTATCCAATCATATCCTATCCGTTCCTATCATATCCTATCGTATCCTATCTGTTCCTATAGATTCCTACCCTATCCAATCCTATCCTATCCTATCCTATCCTTTCCTATCCTATCATATCCTATCCTATCCTATCCTATCCTACCCTACCCTACCCTATCCTATCATATCCTATCCTATCCTATCCTATCCTATCCTATCCTATCCTATCCTATCCTATCCTATCCAATCCTATCATATCCTATCCTATCCTATCCTATCCTATCCTATCCTATCCTATCCTATCCTATCCTATCCTATCCTATCCTATATCCTATCCTATCCTATCCTATCCTATCCTATCCTATCCTATCCTATCCTATCCTATCCTATCCTATCCTATCCTATCCTATCCTATCCTATCATATCATATCCTATCCGTTCCTATCCTATCCTATCCTATCATATCCTATCCAATCCAATCCTATCCTATCCTATCCTATCCTATCTTATCCTATCTTATCCTATCCTATGCTATCCTATTCGTTCCTATCCTATACTATGCTATCCTCTTCGTTCCTATCCTAT